>JAANSN010002366.1:0-24610 GCA_036850665.1 Dicranocentrus wangi | reverse complement strand
GATTATGGATTTTGGATTATTGGATTGCACATTACATCATCATTCGTCCTCCGCCTCCGTCCGTTCCGTTCCCTATTTAAGCTCTCACACACTCACACCTCAAACTCCTCAACTCAAAGTCATAGTCATAGTCATGATATATGATGAAAATATGAAAAATGCCACATGCCATGCCATATGCCATGCTTCACCTACCTAACCCTCACGTTCACACATTGCATATGTACTTTTGCTTTATGTACTTTGCACGCGGACGTACGAAACCCCAAAATACACAATGCAATAATATCCAATGCTCTTCTCCTTCGGCCAATTTCCTGTCTACACGTTTTCCTCCTTTTAGTTTTAAAGATTGTTCTTCGCTATAGTCAGATTACCTAGATTGAATGCTGAGCAGAAGAACCGGTATGTGCATACTGTCCGTGTTTACTACGTTTGCATTGCACACATCATCGTGGTATTAGAAACGCGTTACAGGTATTGAATCAGTTAATTAATTGGCATTTGGCAGTAGCATAGTTTTTTGAAAAGAAAAACATATGTTTTGGGAGGAATAATAATAAGAAGACACTAGAGTATCTGTTCTGTTCGTCATTCGTCAGCTAATAGGCACTACCTGCTCAATTTGGGGTATGTTAATTGGCAAACCACAAATGTATTAGAGTTGCAGTTTGCAGTCCATGTGTGCAATTATCAGGTCAGCTCAATCAATACCCAGGTATGTACGCATGCGCAGAATTTACGAAAATACTTTACGTTTGGGGAGAATGAAAATATATCTGTATCTATCTGTCAAATGTCGCAATTCCTATAGTCAAGGATTTTATATATTTTTTATTGTGTATTTTTGGCATATAGATATCCTAGAACGTGCATTGACAAGGAAGGGTCGTCGACTAGAGGAAGAAATTGAGGTAGTACAAGTTGTTGGAGCGAGTGTAAGTAGGGAGGAAATTTGAGGAACTAGGATGAGTACCGCAAAGGTAGATTATCTTAAGAAAATCGAGGGAGAGGTGCAGAAAAGATGGGAAGAGCAAGCCATGGGTCAGGCGAATGCTCCGGGAGGAGAACCAGCAGCACAATCCCCTCCCCAACCCGAGACAAAAAGTGGTAAAAAGAACAAACGCAAGAAAAGTTCCGGTCAACCCCCGGCAACCACCCCGTCCAGCGAAGCATCTCAAGTGCCTGAGGACAGAAAGAAATTTTTCTGCTGCTTCCCGTACCCTTACATGAATGGAAAACTTCATCTGGGTCACACGTTCTCACTTTCCAAGTGTGAATTTACTGCTCGATACAAACTACTACAAGGCTATAATGTGCTCTTCCCCTTTGGCTTTCATTGCACTGGAATGCCAATCAAGGCATGTGCTGATAAGTTGAAACGAGAAATTGAGCTTTATGGAAACCCCCCGGTGTTTCCAGACGAGGATGACGAAGATGATAAAAAGGAGAGCGAGCCGGCGGAAATCAAAATTGGACAGGACAAATCCAAAGGGAAGAAAAGTAAAGCTGTTGCCAAAGCTGGCTCTTCGAAATGGCAATGGAACATCATGCTGAGTTTGGGGATACCAGAAGACCAGATTCCAAATTTTGCCGAGGATAAATTCTGGCTCAACTACTTTCCTCCTCATGCGGTGGATGATTTGAAAAAAATGGGGCTTTATGTAAGAAAGCTAAACTAAAATAGCAGCATTGAATAATCGAACCTTTTTAAACAAATGTAAATAACGTGTGTATTTGTAATTGTAGGTCGATTGGCGACGATCATTCATCACTACCGATGTTAATCCCGTTTATGATAGTTTCATTCGTTGGCAGTTTAATTTGCTTTTCAAGAAGAAGAAAATTCAGTATGGAAAAAGATATTGTATTTTTAGCCCCAAAGATAATCAACCGTGTATGGACCATGATAGATCTTCTGGCGAAGGAGTTGCTCCTCAGGAGTATACCCTTGTGAAATTGAAGCTAGAACAACCTTATCCAAAAACTTTAGCTAATTTAAAGTTAAAGGATCAAGTTTATTTAGTACCTGCAACGCTCCGTCCTGAAACTATGTAAGTATTAAGTATTAAATTTGAAAATGTCAATCAAGCCAAATCACTTGAACTACTACATGTAACATTTAGTAATGAAGATATTGGTGTATATAATGTATATTATATATTATTTAGCTTTTGCTTACACAATTGTATTTTTCAGGTATGGTCAAACTAATTGCTGGATTCATCCAGAAATAGAATACGTGGTTATCCAAACCAAAGAGCATGGGATCTTTGTCTGTAGCAAAAGAAGCGCTAGAAACATGGCTTATCAAGATATACTGAAAACGGAAAAAGTAGAACCTATCACTACGATTCTTGGTGCTGAACTTATAGGTTGTGAAGTATCGTCTGGGTTGAGCCATTACTCAAAATTTTATGTCCTTCCATTATTTTCCATCAAGGAAGATAAAGGAACTGGGGTTGTCACATCTGTGCCGGCAGAGGCTCCTGACGATTATGTTGCTTGGAAAGATCTATTAACTAATGAAGGATTAAGGAACAAGTTTAATATACCCATAAATGCCGTAGAAAAGTTTCAGCCAGTTGCAATGTGCGAGAATGACGACCTCGGGGATCTGCCAGCAGTAAAAGTATGTGATGAGATGGGTATAACGAGCCCAAATGACAAGGAGAGACTAAGAATGGCAAAGGAAAAGGTTTATCTAAAAAGCTTTTATGAGGCACGAATGTCGGTAGGCGAGTTTAAGGGCTCAAAAGTACAAGACGTCAAGAAGGCTATTCAGTCAAAAATTATTCAAGAGAAAAGCGGAGTTAAATACATGGAACCAGAAAAGGAAGTAATATCGAGGTATTGTTATGTTAGACTAATTTATGACTTAATCAATAATTAAGTATTTATTGATGTTACTGTATATAGTAAGATAACCTTGCTCTACTTCATTGTAGGAGTGCGGATGAGTGTGTCGTCGCATTGTGTGATCAATGGTTTTTGACGTATGGGGACGAGGAGTGGAAAGGCACCGTTCGAAAAGCTTTAGCAGAAATGAACCTATATCATGATGAAGTAAGAAGAAACTTTGAAGCAACTCTGGATTGGTTACAGGAACATGCGTGCTCTCGAACATACGGTTTAGGAACTAAGCTGCCGTGGGATCCTAAGTGGCTCATAGAATCACTCTCCGATTCCACTATTTATATGGCTTTCTACACTATCAAACACATTTTAGAAGGACTTGATTACCTTCCCGGAAAACTTGCTATTGAGTAAGTTCTGTATAAAAGCAACTTTTGATACCGGAATTAGTTTTTGAAAACAATGAAAACTAATAAATATACATTTTTGTTTTGTGCAGTCCAAAACTACTTACAGATGAGGTCTGGAGTTACGTATTCTTTTTAGACGCTCCTCTGCCTGGTAAATGTGGCATCGAGACAAAAATTCTGGACAAATGTAGACGAGAGTTTCAATATTGGTACCCTGTGGATTTGCGTGTATCCGGCAAGGATCTAGTTCAAAACCATCTGACGTACTACCTTTATAATCACGTAGCCATTTGGGATGGAGAACCTAAGAAGTGGCCACAGGGTATTAGGGCGAATGGTCACTTGTTGCTAAATTCTGAAAAGGTAAAGGGGATGGGGTTCTTGGTTTTACGACTCATGGTATAAACTTCGAAACCACGTAGCGCTTGCTTTAATAGCCTGTAATTTAATTGTATTATAGATGTCTAAATCAACCGGAAACTTTATGACTTTAAGAGAATCTATTAATAGATTTGGAGCTGATGCGATGAGATTTGGTTTAGCAGACTCTGGAGATTCTATAGAAGATGCAAATTTTGTAGTTAATGTGGCTGATTCAACTATACTTCGTCTATATACGTTTTTGGAATGGGCCAAAAAGCTAATTGAGACTAAAGACACATACAGGATCAGCACGAGTGATGATACCCAGTTCCAGGATTCTTATTTCCAAAAGTACAACCCATCACCAACTTATTAAGGATTTTACAATTCTTGCAATTAGAAGAAATATTAACAACAATGAGTAAAGGGTGGGTAGGATAAGAAGGAATACTTTTAAACTGTCTATAAAACTTTTCTTTTCATAAATTTCAGCAAAATGCTTCAACTTACGGACGAAACGGAGAGCAATTACGAGCAGCTCCTATTCAAAGAAGCAATGAAAACTGGTTTCTTTGAAATGTTAATTGCGCGTGATCAATACCGAGAAATTTGTGGCGGGGAGTCGAGAATGAAGTATGATTTACTTGTGGAATTCATCAAATTGCAAGCAATTTTGATCTCACCAGTGTGTCCCCATATGGCAGATCATATATGGGCCGAAATTCTTAATTTGGTAAAATTGAGCCCTTTCTGTATCTCGACGGTATTAATTATAGTGTTATACGTATGTATTGCTAATTGCTGAAATGTTTATATAGCAAGGCGGAGTCAAAGCGATGAGATGGCCGGTAAAACGGAAACCTGACGACATCATATTAAAATCGGCGGACTACTTTTTTGAAACCATTAGGATGTTCCGTTCTCGCCTGTCGCAGTTTCTGACTTCCGCTACAAAGAAAACCTCTGGAAAGCAAGCTGCTATTGAGCAGCCAACCACTGCTACAATTTGGGTAGCGAAGTATTATCCTGACTGGCAGGCCACAGTCTTGAACCATCTAGCAGTTGAATACAAGAGTGGTATTGTACCAGAGAACAACAAATTGGCGGCCCATTTTGCTAAGATTCCTGAACTGAAAAAGTACCAAAAGAAAGTTATGCCATTCGTTCAAAAAATCAAAGCCATGGTGGAAGCAATCGGTGTGGAAAAGGGACTTTTGCAAACTTTGGAATTCGATGAAGTTAGCTGCTTGGCAAGCAATGTAAACTACATTAGCAGTACCTTGGAGGTTCGACATTTTATATTACTCTCGTCAGGTTAATTTAATATTTCCATGTCATGATTATTGGTAATGGCCACATTCTGTAAAAATAGATACCACAAGTGTCCATTTTGTCGACGGACACTACAAATGATGATAAAATTAAGCAGGAATGCTGTCCCGGCACACCATACATAACGTTTGGTTATGCTCCAAAGAAGATGATAAAAATCGCTAATCCGCAACCACTATCTGGCCTTACATCCCTTGAAACATACGTGCTAAACGAAGAAAATGTTGGAAAATTGAAAGAGCGCCTCACAAAAGAGCGTCACCTTCAAGGTTTCACTTTAATTTTTTTGTTGTTGTTCAGCCACACCTTCACATTTCAAAGCTTCATATAAATAATATCTGGTTTCATATCGATAGGACGAAAAGTAAACCTGTATCGATATGTGGACCCTGTACTCGGACCAAGAAAAATTCCCATTCCAGATATGGTAAGCAGTGGACGTATCGTTGGCGTAGGTGATGATGATATCTTTACATTTAAAGAATCATCGCCCTCTCTGAAACTCATATCGGGAGAGAATGGCAAGCAACAGGAAATCGAATTAGGAGATGAATTATTGTACATTGTTGATGCAAATGCTTAAAAAAAGACCTTTCAGTTAAAACATTACGTACATGACATGTGTCAATGTGTGTCGTGTGTGTGTGTGTTTTTGACGTGATATAGTTGTTACCTACATTAAGCATCATACAATTTCCATTGCTACTCTGATTGTGAATAAAAAAGGATTTTGATTATTACCCTGTATATTTGATTGTCTTCCTATAATTTTCTCTCATCACTTGTAAAATGACAAGTTAGTTACTAATTACAAGTTGAAATAATTACATGTGTGACAAGCACAAACGTCATCAAGGAAAAATGGTATGTATTTCAGTATTTGTTTTCGAACAGTTAATTCGAACTCTCGTAGCTTAGCTGATGCTGGTAGACCAACATCAACTCCTGTACACTCTAAACATGAAGCATAGACATTGTGCTCATTGCACTATACACACCGCGAACTTATGTTTGGTATGTTTTTTGTACCAATAATACCAAGNTAGCTTAGCTGATGCTGGTAGACCAACATCAACTCCTGTACACTCTAAACATGAAGCATAGACATTGTGCTCATTGCACTATACACACCGCGAACTTATGTTTGGTATGTTTTTTGTACCAATAATACCAAGTATCATGTTGTTCTTGTTCTTACGATGAATCGGCAAAAGTATCAGAAAATATCCACATCAACATCACGGATCGCAGAAAGACGTTCTGCACTTTACACACATGTGTAGAGAGGGTATTGGAGTTTGAAATAATTTATAATTTGAGTACTACGCACTAATTTTTTAAAACTGAAAATTAATTAAGCCAAACAATAACAATAGTTTTAATTAGTATCGTTTCACTACTCAACCCCAGTTACCCACTTGTGTAGTAAGTAGTAGTGGCAGTATTTTTGAAGTGACGAGGTGAAGGACTAAAAAACGGTAAGATGGCAAAAAGTGTAATAATATGTATTTGTCATTTTTTTAGTGAATGAGTTAATAATATGAGTTTGGTATCAGCCCCGTTCCTGCGTTGGGATGTTGCTCTGTGTTTGTGGTTTTGATTGAATGTTTGATGATATATCAATCAGGTTCGAAATGCATAACGGTGGACACAGTTGTGGAGGATGTTGCAATGAGGGAGATCATTCCCATAAAGATGACTCTCCGGAGATGGGCATTGAATACAGTTTATATACAAAGATTGACAAGGAGAATCTGACGTGTCTCAATGAGTCTGTGGATGGTTCTGCTAAAACGATTTTCAAGCCGTGGGAGGATCGACTAAACTTTGAGACGGTATATAAAATTGTGCTTATTTCATATTTGTTGTATTTTACATGATTAACATGATAATATTTTATGGTGTCTGGAACTGATTTTTTTTGGATTGGATTTTACTTTATTGAAACAGTGTGTGGAGAGTGATGTCGACGAGGAGCTGCTATTCAATATCCCGTAATTATTATTATTATCTTATCAGCATTAAATAAGGCAATTTAAATTCTTATGACTTGGCCAACTTGACAGATAAGATGTATGATATTATATCTGTTTCTTTCAGATTCACGGGTAATGTTAAGCTGAAGGGTATAATAGTGTGTGCTCCTGACGATGAAAGCCATCCTGCTCGAATTCGGCTGTATGAAATTTTCAATTCCTTATTTAGATATACTAGTCAAATTTTAAAATATATTTGAATCGGAAAACACTTCATTGTGTTTAGATTTAAAAATCGTCCCCACATGACTTTTGACGATACTAGGACCGAGCCGGTTCAAGAGTTTGAACTTCATCGAGATCCTACAGGGTGTTTGGAGTATCCTACAAAGTGCGAGAAATATCTGCTCATAAAATAAGGGATGTATTTTTTAATGAATCCAGAGATCTTAATAAGTATTTTTGTTATATGCAGAGTGGTGAGTTTTTCTTCTGTAAATCATTTAACGATTCACATCCCAACAAATTTTGGAAATGACGTGACCAGGCTGTGCTACATCGGGCTGCGAGGTGAATGGACAGCACCACAAAGATCCGAGATTCTTATTACTAACTATGAACTCAGACCAAATCTTGCGGATCATCCTAACAGAGCATGGGAACAAGTATCACGAGAAATTCAGTAAAAATCGAAGCGTGCTAACTTCTGTGTTGCATCCTATACGTAATCTTAACATCGTCGTTCTGTATGAAGTCCCTGTCACATTATTGTTTGTATGTGTATACAATTTGTAAATCTAATCCAACGCGTAGCATAGTCTAACAAATATAAAAGGTTGGTTACTCTTACGTACTATTGGTTAATAAATCTTTAATTCCCTTTGCTAACATTGCCAAAAGGCCAATGTGTAAAATTGTTTTAATAAATATAATAAATATAGTTATACCGTTTCTTAATTAAGGGATACGAATTTTTTTTTCGCTTTTTCGGATTACAGCTTGAGACGTTTGATATCTTCTTGACGAAAATCAACTCTGTAAAAACAAATGACCAAGCAAAGCATTAGATCATGCTTTCTCCGTCGTTTGAACTATGAACCTTTAGACAGACTTTAAATATATTAAGGTATTACGATTTATTTAACATGTAATATTTGATACGCATAAATCATAGATAAATCTTACAAAAGTAAACACAAGCACAACTCACCTCATTCCTAATACTTGACGCACCTCTTGTGCTGTTAGCCTCCATGTGACAGGACCCTTCCCCCAAAAATCAGCTACTTCCGATACTTTTTCTAATGTTATTAGGATAGTGATTTGCGTTAACCGGGCAAATTTATCACGAACAGACCATGTAGCTGAACTAGTTAGATAACTCATCAGTGTCCTAAGTTCCTTGTCAAATTGCAGGCCACCAATCTAAGGAAACCACCAATAGAAAGTACGGCCATCATTGTCCACATTTTAAATTACAATCGAATAGAAGGGATTGTATTTTCAATTCATATTAAATAAGCAAACCAAGTGTACTTTTATATATGCGTATATATGACACAGCTGCTGACTTACTCTATTAAATTTAACTTTCAGTAGAACTTTTTCCATTTGTAAAGCTATTTCCGTTACTGCCATTGACACAAATGCTGAATCTGTGGAAGGCGACAAGCATACTTTAAAAGACTTGAAGAAAGCGTCCAAATTTGAAATCAAAGTTTGCATGGCTTCGCTATCATCCGAGAATTCGTCCTCTTCGAGTTCGTAAGATGGTCTCTGAAATGCAAAATATTATCCTTATAGAATAGATATAGATATAGAATACAAGGCCAATTACTTTTACACTCAAATCCAGTTTTAAAAAACATACACTATGAAAGAAAGCATCTAGCCAAGGTTTCACTCGTGGCTTGACAGCACTCGATTTTAGTTGAGAGAATCCAAACTCAGATACAGATTTTAGACGGATGTTTACAGAGCTGAGACCTGATAAGCAATTGGTGATCTTATCTTTTTCGTAGGAACTTAAATTATTGCCGAATGCATCCGAAATCGACTTGTCTAAGGAACTTTTTAGAGCAGTTACGTATTCCATGCTGACGTCTGCATTATTTAGATAGGCCTATTCAATCGAAAGCATAGTTTTACTAGTTTATCGTTTTTCACCTTTATAACACATAAGAAAATGCATTGATTTGTAAACGCTTACCACAAACTGAGTCCTGTTTTTCTCTATATCGGAACCCTGAATCTTTCCATGTTGTATAGACGATTGTAGCACACTGTAGGCCTGAGCTAAATCTAAATATCCACTTGGAAATCCTATTCAGAAGACAGCAATATTTGACACTTACAATTTATATTTACAATGTAATTTAATACTGTGCGTAACAGCTCAAATTGTAATAACGCTATAGATGTTCAATAGCTCTAGTTTACCTTGACGCAACTGATTTAAAAGTAAATCAGCAAAATCTGATTCCAGTATGCCACATGCATTGTTTATGACAGCACAGACTCCATCCACGCTTTGGCTTACCAAACTCCGTTTGATACATTTTTTTACAATAAAAAATACGTCATCAGTAACACTGGTCACTACGAACGTGTCATCCGAACTAGCTTCAATCAAATTATCAAGCTCAACAGCCTGCAAAAAATAAATATACATTTTTCCTATTGTTAAGTCATTTATTTTTCAAATGGCGATAAATAATGTGACAACATAGTTACCTTTTGAACACTCTGTGCCATAAAGTATTGCTCTAACAAAATGTACTGGCCAAGTAAAATTTGCATTACGCGAAAGGTTTCACTATCCTTCAGCAGCTTATCTAGATTTTTTAATTTGGTAGATTTTTCAGATTCGTCCGTTACAGAAATTTCCAAATCGTTCTAAACAACAAAGAGATGGTTCATTCCAAAACAAATCCATGGTTTAAAATAAAATGTAAAATACAACATTAGCCAGAGAACTTACAGTTACTCTTCTTCGAACAAATCTTGCATATAATTCCGTTCTAGCATTTAGCAGTGTTAATTCATTTAAAACAGAATCCACTTCTTTGGCGTCAATTTTTGTGTCTGATCTCTGATTAAGATAAGCGGATACAATTTGGACCTTCCGATTAAAATCTCGGTGCCTCCCAAATTCTTCAATAATTAGCTTTGATTGAGTGTCGCATTCCTTCTGAAAATAATCCATTACTGACAGCATCCTTCCAGGACCTGGTTTGAAAGGACGACACGAATAATCCATAACATAATATGTACAATACACAATTTATTATCAGGAATTAGATGAAATATTTACATAGATTTGAAAAAAATAATACCGTAATAGGTTTCGATCAAGGGTTGATGGATTTCAACTATCCTGGCGATACCTTCAAACAAAAGAGTCTAAGGTGTCAGCAAATATCACATTTGCTCTCTTATCAGTATCTCTCGTCAACCGAGCTTCATTTAAATTCCTTGTAGAGCTTTCCATTAGCTAGGTGAGATTTTAAAAACATCATATCGTAACACGAATTACATTCGAATCATAATCCTCCAAATTCCTAATAAATCACTTAATTTTAGCGTAAAAAAGCAGCTTTGGTTTTTACCTTTGATGACAAGTAGTTTGTGAAACGCTGCAAACCTTCCTCATGCATATTGAGCAGGGGAAATATTTTAAAAAATCTCTCAACTGAGGCAAGGTCATCATCTTTTACTGCCTCGTCAAATTTCTCTGCAACCACTTTTTTCAACTGATTTTCAGCGTCATGCAATCTGTGGAATGAAGCATCCATGTTTCGACCTGTCAAATAAAATTCGATGCATAAATTAGTCTTACAGAGCACCAATGAAGCCATCGCGCTTTGAATCTTGCAAATAATAAAAATGCTTCTTCAACCTTCTGAAATATCTCTCGCCGTATGTTTCAGCAGCGTCTCATCCATCGTCAAAAATCTATGAACATGAGCTGCAGCCTGCTCATAATCCTCATTTTGCATCGCAGTGGCCACTCCTTCGCTGCATTGTTGCAAATCAAGTAGATCATTTACACGCTGCTGACACTCGGATACCCGATTCTATAAGAAACCGAAATTTCACTCTTAGATTTATATTGATTTATTAATAATTATTTCGCATACTCCTTTCCATTCATACCTTAGCTTTATCCAGAAGCCGCACTTTGGCACTAACATCCTCCGCAAGTATAGCAGTGCTCTTGATCACCTCTGCAAAATGCTGTGCTTCCGCTTCCACCGGTTTCAAATTCACGAGCTTTTTACTCAAGCCACGGAGCTGAAACTCTATATCACTCCGATTTGACAGGATTTCCTTAATTCTGGCATCACACTTCTCCTACAAAAATATGGAAACAAAACGAAAACACTCCCGTTAATTTCATATTATTACTTTCACATATTGGTTCACTCCATACGGCACGGCAAAAGTCACCAACAAAAAATGCACTCCTTCCAACCCCAATTTGAAATTTCTTTTTTCTTTTTGGAATAATACCTCTTTGGAATCCAACTCTTGTTCCAACGCTTCCAAATCCTCAAGGCTGGTTATTTTTGAAAAATCAATCAAGTCCATCATCCTATAGCTTTAAATGAAGCATACCAAAAACAAACCGGTAAATATTAATCAGTAAAAGACCGGAAAAGGAAACAACACTAATCACACCATATTATTCCTTCATGCTCAATAACAGATGATATGATATGATATGATAAATACAGGTGTATTCGGTGACAGGTGTGCATACTATTTTGTGTGAAATTCTGAATCTGAATTTGTACCTATATCAAGTCTCATCCGTCCGACTTCTTTTGGTTTTGGTATGTATTTTATGTGACGTGTTCTCCATCTAAATATTTTACACTCTTCTTCTTCTGTCCAAAAGTCCAAATCCAAATGCACACGGACACGCACGAACAACAAACACGACAACACATCTGATTTATCTTCTACTTACAACTACACCACCACACCACCGTCCTCATCATAACCCTAACCAGCTCCCCACGATGAAGACATAGAGTGTGCCGGGGCAAAGCGCCACGATGCGGCTTTCCTCCTGCTAATCATTGAAGAAAGGTCCGCCTCCAGCCCGCCCAATAAGGCTGGCGCTTGAGTCCGTTGGCACTTGTAATTTTACTGGACGCAGGCAGGCAGGCAGGCAGCCTGCAATTCCCATCATCTATCTATTCCCATCTCCCATCCAATTCCATGTCCATCCGCCTATCTGATTGTGTGAGGGGAAAAATGGAAGAACGGAACACAAAAAAAGAAGGGAAAAAAAATTATTTGTGTGATCTGTCTTCTCTTTTTCTCCTTTTCTGACTGTGTCGGTCGGTTCGGTGGTATTACTAGTGCAGTTGCAGTGGTAGTCTTGTCTTGTTTCTTTCTTGAAGAAGGATATTATATAAACGGAGCCGGAGCGAGAGAGAGAGGAGAGGAGAGAAGAGTGAAGAAAGAAGTGGAGAGTATGTAAGTCAATGATATGATATCCTTGTGTTTTATAACTTTTTGGGGCACAAAACATTGGATTTTGGGGGCTGAGTCTGACTGACTCTGAAGAAGACAAGACGGTAAAAGAAAATTGGAGACGAGAGATTGAAGATTGCTGAGCTGAGGAGTGAGGAGGAATTATAATAATAAGAACATTTTCAAGAAGTTTTATTTTCTGCCTATTCCTCTCTTTTGTCGTGTTTCAAGCAGCTCGAGCGAGCGCTTCTCATCATTCATTTCATTAGTAGCTTCTGACTCTTGGAGTTTGTCGGTTTGCATCCTCTCCGGTCTTCCTATAAATTGTGTTGTGTGTGTGGATTGTATTGTGTTTTGTGTTGTGATTTCAAAGGTAAGCGTTTGGGATTGATTGGATTGAACTATAATTTGTGTAGAAGAAGGTAGTGTGGGTGGATCAATTAAATTGGTTTTTTATGTTATCATCAGGATTGTGGAGGAAGTGTAAAGTGAGCGTGAGCGTAGTTAATTCCCTATTCAGCCAACACAGGGCGGCAATACTAGCTACAGGAGAATCAAGATTTTATAAGCAAGGTAGGTAGGTATGTTGACATGTATATATTTTTGTGGACTTGATATAATACAAAAAATAGAATACCTGTCAATTAGGCTACCACCGCACCGTGCCGTTTGACGTTGTTAACCTCATCTAACTTGCATTTGTTATTATTTTTTTTTTATTTGTTGGCAGAAAGATGGATGACTCGGTGGTGCTTTCCCCACCGACCGGTGCCTCTGGAAAGAAGGGCAAGATTGAGGACATTTATCAAAAGAAGACACAATTGGAACACATTTTACTTCGACCAGATACTTATATTGGTACTATTGATTGTCATGCTCCTAAATATGTTATTTTGTACTGTCATATATAGAATATTATTTGGGGGTGTTGATTTGGGATGCATGCCTAACCGTGCGAGTCATTTGTTTTTTGTTTTTGTAGGATCTGTGGAAGCTGTTACTGAACAGCAATGGGTAATTGACGATGGTAAAGCTGTCCAGAGACAAGTTACTTATGTACCTGGCCTGTACAAAATCTTTGACGAAATCTTGGTCAATGCTGCTGATAACAAACAAAGGGATACAACGATGGATTGTATCAAAATTGACATTGATCAGTAAGTTGTTCGTTTTGTTTGTTTGTTGTGCAAAATATTAGGGCCAAAATACACTTGCTAATAAATGTATGTTTTTGTGTTTGTTATGATTAGAGAAAACAATTCAATTTCAATATGGAACAATGGCAAAGGCATCCCTGTTGTCGAACATGAAAAGGAGAAAATGTACGTTCCAACAATGATTTTTGGACACCTGCTTACCTCTTCTAATTTCAACGACGAAGAGAAAAAAGTTACTGGTGGTAGAAACGGATACGGTGCAAAATTGTGTAATGTGTTCAGCACCAAGTTTGTCGTTGAGACAGCCAGCAAAAAGTACAAACGAGCTTTTAAGCAGGTACAGAATATTAGCACAATTTTTACGTAGCGTAAACTAGCTGCAGATATAACGTAATTTAGGCTAACGTTAGCTTTCCCTCTGGTTTTTTGTAGACATGGGAGAAAAACATGTCGAAGGCACAACCTCCTAAAATTAAAGATTTTCATGGGGATGATTACACCAAGGTCACTTTCATGCCTGACTTGGCAAAGTTCAAAATGGAGTCGTTGGATAATGATATTGTAGCCATCTTTCAGCGTCGAGCTTACGACGTAGCTGCTTCCGGTGGAATCAAAGTCATACTTAATGGCAAAAGGCTCACGGTAGGAAACTTCATCCAATCTTTTACGTACAATTTTGGTGCTGCATATAGTGCATATGAATAATGCTCAATTAACATTCGGTATTCTAAATTTTACATAGATCAAAAACTTCAAGGACTACGTGGACCTCTTCTTAAAGGAGAGTGAAGACGAAGCTGGAAATCCAATTAAATTTCAGTATGAGAAGTGCAGCGACAGGTGGGAAGTTGCAGTTTGTCCATCTGATAACGGATTTCAGCAGATATCGTTTGTCAACAGCATAGCTACAACAAAAGGTGGACGGCACGTTGAGTACGTTGCGGATATGCTCATCAAACATCTCATCGAAGCCGTTAAGAAGAAAAACAAAAATGGGTTTACAATGAAACCTACGCAGATAAAAAATCACCTTTGGGTATTTGTTAACTGCCTGATTGAAAACCCAACCTTTGATTCTCAAACAAAAGAAAACATGACACTACAAGTGAAATCATTCGGGTAAGTTGTTTCAACTTGTTTACGTTTCAAACCATGTCATAAACATAATGTTTAGATTTACATGTAATTTTATTAAAAACTAATTTAGGTCAAGATGTCAACTATCTGACGGATTTTACACGAAAGTTTTGAAATCAGGAATTGTGGAAAATATTTTGACTTGGGCAAAGTTTAAAGCAGCGAACATTTTGGATAAGAAACAATCAGGGAAGAAAACAAACAAACTCAAGGGCATACCGAAACTAGAAGATGCAAACGACGCAGGAGGCCGTAATTCTTTGGACTGTACTTTGATCTTAACTGAGGGAGACTCAGCCAAGACCTTAGCTGTTGCAGGGTTAGGTGTTGTTGGCCGAGATCGGTATGGCGTATTCCCCTTGAGGGGTAAACTTCTAAATGTTCGTGAAGCCACTCACAAACAGGTTGGTTCATTACAAGATGTATTAACTTTGATAATAATCTAAATTCAACAAGTTTATCTAAATATTTTTGTTTGTGAATTTTAGATTTTAGAAAATGCAGAAATCAATTCGCTTGTAAAAATCATCGGTCTTAAGTACAAACAAAAGTACCAATCAACAGAAGATATGAAAACTCTGCGCTACGGTAAACTTATGATCATGACTGATCAGGATCACGACGGCTCTCATATCAAAGGATTGATTATCAACTTTATTCATCACAATTGGCCCAGTCTTTTAAAAATGAACTTCATGGAAGAATTTATTACGCCAATCGTAAAAGTTTCCAAAGGAAATAGAACCATATCATTCTTCTCAATTCCCGAAATGGAAGAATGGAAGAAGACGGAACCGGGTTGGAAGTCGTGGAAATTAAAGTACTACAAGGGGTTGGGAACTTCAACGTCGAAGGAGGCCAAAGAGTACTTTTCGGATATGCAACGTCATCGAATCAAATTTAAGTATGAAGGTTCACGGGATGATGATCAAATCACAATGGCGTTTAGTAAGAAATGCATTGAGCAAAGGAAAGATTGGTTGACTTCATGGATGGAAGGCATCAAAGCCAGAAAAGCTATGGGAATGGCTGAGGATATTATTTATAACAAGGATATTCGTGCTATTACTTACTCCGACTTCATCAATAAGGAATTGGTTCTTTTCAGCAATTTGGATAACGAACGCTCTATTCCCAGCTTAGTAGATGGTTTGAAACCTGGCCAGAGGAAGGTTTTATATACATGTTTAAAGAGAAATGACAAACGAGAAGTTAAAGTAGCGCAGTTGGCTGGGTCAGTAGCCGAACATTCAGCTTACCACCACGGCGAACAGTCTCTCATGTCTACAATCATCGGCCTCGCACAAAATTTCGTTGGGTCCAATAATATTAATTTACTTCAACCTCTTGGTCAGTTTGGAACTCGTTTGCAAGGAGGAAAGGATGCTGCATCTCCTAGGTACATATTTACAATGTTGAGTCCACTCACACGATTCATCTATGAAGAGAGGGACGACCCAATTCTAAAGTACTTGTACGATGACAACCAGAAGATCGAACCAGAGTGGTATATACCAATCATACCTATGGTCTTGGTCAATGGCGCAGATGGTATTGGAACTGGCTGGATGACAAAGATTCCGAACTTTAATCCACGTGATGTTGTCGAGAATATATTTAGAATGCTGAACGGTGATGAGCCTCAACTCATGACTCCATGGTACAAGAATTTCACGGGGGATATTTTAGAAATTGGACCTCAGAAGTACGCATGTAACGGAGTCGTTAGTTTACTAAGTAACACTGCAATCGAAGTTACAGAACTACCTGTTGGAACATGGACCCAGCATTACAAGGAAAGTGTAATGGAAACTTATCTACAGGGCTCTGAAAAGCAACCTGCAATGATCGGAGATTACAAAGAATATCACACAGACACTACTGTTAAATTTATTGTCCAAATGAAAGACGAGCAAATGAAGAAATATTCAGATGATGGACTCCATAAGGTGTTTAAACTTCAAACTGCCATCAACCTGACGTCTATGGTCCTCTTTGATAAAAATGGCTGTCTGAAAAGGTACAATTCTGTAACTGAAATTATGAGAGAGCATTTCGATCTGCGACTGGAATTCTACCAGAAGCGACGTGAATTTATGCTGGGCCAGTTAGAAGCAGAGGCGGCTAAACTGAGCAACCAAGCAAGATTTATCTTGGAAAAATGCGACGGAAAGCTAGTTGTCGAAAATAAAAGGAAGGAAGTAATGATCGCTGAATTAAAAAAAGCGAAGTATGATCCCGATCCTGTTCAGAAATGGAAAGAAGAGCAAAACAAGATGCAAAACGATGACGAGGAAGAAGAATTGTCCAATAAGAAGAAAGATGTTGATAATTCAGATGTAAAGAATCCATATAACTATTTGTTAGGAATGAACCTATGGAGTTTGACACATGAAAACAAAGAAGCACTTCTGAAGAAGCGGGATGAGAAAATCCACGAACTCAATCTACTAAAAAAGAAGAGCCGAGAAGATTTATACAAAGATGATTTGAAAAAGTTTCTTGCCGAGTTGGAAAGAGTTGAGCAAACTGAAAAAGACGATGAAGTTGGTGACGTGAAAAAGAAACTAAAAGCACCCGCAAAATCGAAAAAAGCAATGATGGAAATCGCTCCTTCCCCAATTGGTAAAAAGGTTATGCCAAATGTCGACGATATGGTGAAAAAGGCAGAGACTCTGGCAAAATCTAAAGAAAACAAAGGCAAACGAGGTCGAAAGCCAAAAGAAGAGAAAGGCATTAAAGAAGAGAAGGATGAGTTTGACATGCTCGCAGACGATTGTAACACGTCGTTGCTTGATAAAATAAGCCCTGATTCTCCTCCAAAGAAAGCAGCAGCTGCTGCTAAAACAGCTAAGGGCCGTCCCAAGAAAGCCGACGGATTGAAGCAAACCAAACTTACGTTTAAAGCAGAAAAGAAGACCAGTCCGAAGAAAAGAAAAGGAAAGAAAGGAAGTGACAGTGAGGACGAGATGTCGGACTTTTCCGGTAGCGAAATGGATTTTGACGATAGCCCGAAGGCACCTGTGGAACCCTCTCGAGGAAGATCACAGCGGGCAGCGGCTACTATAAGGAAAGTCTATGTGGATGATGACGACGACGATGATGAACCATTTAAATCAGATTCTGGTTCCGTGTCCGACAAGTCGGACAGAGGCGGAAGTGGATCCGATAGTGAATTCGATGAACCTGCAGCTAAAAAGAAAAATGTTGCTGCAAAACCAAAGCCTAAATCTAAACCAGCGTACGGAGACGGAAGTGGATCCAATAGTGAATTGGATGAGCCTGCAGCTAAAAAGAAGGTTGCTGCAAAACCAAAGCCTAAATCTAAACTAGCGGACAGCGACGGAAGTGGATCCGATAGTGAATTCGATGAACCTGCAGCTAAAAAGAAAAGGGCTGCTGCAAAACCAAAGCCTAAATCTAAACTAGTGGACAGCGACGGAAGTGGATCCGATAGTGAATTCGATGAGCCTGCGGCTAAAAAGAAAAAGGTTGCTGCAAAACCAAAGCCTAAATCTAAGCCAGCCGTGACGTCCAAAGCTAAGGTAATTTGTTTTTGTCGCAAACTTATAGAATTTATTGCGGGTTCCCTAACTTTTCTTATCAGTGAATTGCAATGTAATGTTATGACGTGTACTAATGTATTAGTTTTATTAATTTGTCTACAATAGCAAAATGGCAAGAAGAAGACTGACGACTCAGAAGATGAGGAAGATAGAAGCTTCGATTCTATTTGGAAAAAAGCCATGGAAAGAAAGGAAGAGAAAGATACCAATACCAATAAGAACCTGGCAAAGTACGTGTTTGATGATGAAGATTATTCCGATTAGAAACAAAAATGCTAAAGATAGTTATGCATGGGTAATGTTTGTGGCTCATGTCAGACTCAATCTACACTTAAGGATATACTACACAGTTTTTTTTATAATAAATTATACTTAATGGTAAAATAGGTATTTTAGGAATTCATCAGAAAAACGCTCTCAGCTCAGTTTTAAATTCATATGTTGAATTTGTTTTGCACATATATTGGGAAATATGTTAAATATTTATAGGTAACCAATTTTTGAAATCCGCGTAGATAGCTGTCATTTTGTAAGAAACGACTTCTCCCGTACGTAATAGAAGTAGTAAAGTGTAATGTAATGTAAAGTGTGATTATTTGAGGTATTTCCTCCAGTATTATTTTAAAAGTTTACAATTCCATTAGAAGGCATTTTGTTTTAATTTTGTCGTTTGAACTCATTTGTAATATTTAAGCGTTTTTAAAATAGGGTAGATTGTGTATATACAGTCGTCACTCATGTTGGAAAACTACAAGATACCTTGACATACAGAAATGTACTTAAATAGAATACACACGTAATAATAAACTCATAATCTTTTAGATACAGTTTTTTGCGTGTAAACAAATTTGAAATTTAATAATTGTGAATGATTCATTTTATGGCTATTTGAGGTTGATGAATTTTTTTAATAGTTCAAGCTTTCATACAGTAATCCCTGCACATTTTCAAGAACAACGAAATTTTTGAAACAAATCTTTTGAATTTAATAATTGTTTAAAAAAACAAATATACGTACCTACATACCCTGCGATGCGCTGGGTAAATTAGCATGTGTGGCGTCAGTGATGAATATGTGATGATGATCAGTGACATGTAACATGTTATCGTTAGAAATCAGAAAGGGCCCACGCGCACGTTTGCACTTACATACATATCAATGCATCGATCGGAAAACGTTTTTCATGCTTTCTCACAGGAGTCACAGTCAAACAACTCGAGCTTGATCGGTGGGTAATCTCAATGCCTAAAATTCACAATTCAATAGCAAAACATTGCACACTGACCCTACTGCTACTTAAGGGCCCGCAAGGATTATGCCAAAAAAATTTTTAAGGTACAAAATGAAGCCCTATTTCTAAAAGCTTCAAGAAAATATAAAAATTGGGCGAATCCACTTATGGCTTCGTTGTTTTGTTTTTGTTTGACACGTGTCTTGTAGCTATTTTTCCATTTAAAAGCATTGGGAACTCGCGATTCTTCGAACTCATAACTCATGATGAGGTCAGAACCTATGAAGCCTTTATGGGATCTACCAAATTTTTACATTTTCGAAAACTTCAGCTTTCTGTCAGTATTTTGTTCTTTCGAAAATTTAAAATGGCCGTTCCGTTTTCAAAAAATGAGCACTTTCGAAAAAAATCCAATAAACGCCTTGAATTTGTATGGAGGAAAAGATCTCATCATGCCCCAAATGGAGTTTCGTGGGGACAGGCGTAGCTCCGCCTTAAAACAAAACAATATCATTGAATTTCACATTCATCATTTGCATACCAAACCCAACAACACCCTTATGAATCATATCATGAATATGCATAACATCTTTTGCATTCCGCTTCCGCATATTTGTCCTGCCTAATCCTTGGTTGATGGTTGTCATTTCATTCAATTTCATTCATTCAATTCAATTCTTTTGACTGGAGCGAGCATAACCATACATGCATGCCACGAGTATGACATCCTAAACTGCATTCTTACACACTCATTCATATCAAATATCATGAATGAGCACGGGTGCGGGTGTAATGGATTTGGTTTGGTGGATGAGTATTTCGGTCGGGTCGGGTCAGACGGAGATGTTGTTGATGTATGTAGTTTAGTAGGTTGGATGGAACTTGAAAGGAGAAACAGGTACAATTTTTTGCATTGTGACTTTATGTCTCTACCCAAACCCAAACAACACCAATTAATTAATTACTAACTGTGAGATGTTGCAACGTGCAGTCTGGCCTGGTGGAGTACGGCTCAAGAGCTATTTTCTAATTTATATTTTATACCCCAATGACCACCACGAATATCAGAGTTCAGTTCAGTCAGACTAACAGGCAGGCAACTGCGGTTGGGAAATATAGGCGGGTCGCACGCAGGTCCTGTGTAGTTGTGGCGTGGCCCTAATATGCCGAAAGCTTACTGTATAAACCAACAGTGTTTTAACCGTTTTCAGGTTCAGAGTTCAGCTCAGGTACGTAAATACAATAATTTGGTATACAATGGTCAGGTGTAAGCAACCAACCAGACTTCTGAACTGAACCAGCAGTGGTACATATTACTATTCGCTGTAACATTTAAGTTACCTTTACCTTTTTTGATTTCAGCTGATTAGCATTGTTCATTGTTTTTACAAGATTAATTAACTTAACATGTTATGCATATTTATGATCCTAATCTAGATGACATTGGAGTGGCATGCTACTTAACTTGACCTAGGAATTAACGCATGAGTTCGACGTTAGCAATAGCAATCGGAAATCTGATCGGCGATCTTAAAAACACATCGCATCGTAGTAATAGTAATAAAATAATGGAGCAATACGATAGTGCCATGTCGTCATTTTCACAAGGCGAGATCCCACAAAATGGATCGAATCATTTAATTTCCCAAGAGCAAACTGATTATTTGCACTCGCAATCAACTTATTATTGGGGAAGCCCCGAGCGGGAGCTGGACACTGTCCCATATTATAGTACTGGTAATATTCGAAATTTATTTATCGGGTTTTAATCCTAAGTATGCAGTGTTGTCGATTACGTAACATCTAACGTTTCACTCTTGGTTTCACTCGTCTGCTTTTGTCTGATTCTTCAGGTCTTATGGACATTGGGCAACATATTATTCAGTATTCCTCAGAAGAGGTGAGTTGTGACGTATTAGCGTCCACTTTGAAAGACTCACAACAACTACATAAACAAAGACTGTGGGATTTACGTCAGGGCCAAGCGTTTCCAGTCGAGAATCGAGCCAGTTGCAGTTCCAGTTCATGCCAAATGTTGGAGAACGCGACTATTAAGGAACTTCCTAACAATACATGGAATATGGAAAGACTTGCTGTTGGAAATGGGCGTCCAAAAGGGCACCGTCCTGAAATTTCCGACAGTGAATTAACACGAATTCCAGAAATTCAGCAGAATCTGTTATGTGGTGAAGCATTGTTCGAAACAAAGGACGGACTGAGCAATAAGAAGAACGTCACTACTGGGACTACCGTAGGAACACAGACAGATTCTAGATTTATCAACGAAGTACCTTGGTTTTGCCTTGCTGAAGATCAAAGCGGCTTAATATCGCAGGCGGACCCGAGTAATGGTACCTATCAAATTTGGTTTGTTCCGGGTGTTAACTCAGACCCAAGCAATCCTACAACCCTTGAGAGGTAGCATCGCACTCATTGACACTACTGACAGGAAGATTCCTGAAGTTTGAGTGCATCTCTTTTTGCATGTTGACGCTGACTAATAAATAAATATGGTATGGATTATTTGTAGGGGACCGATGACTGGCGCAGGCTCAATTGATGGCGATTACGAATTACCGTCTTCTTATAGTGGGCTTAGGCAAGGCGATTCCCTTAATTCTTCCTACGAATCCGAATACGGATCACATCCTCGAGCAAAGACGTCCGACTTGGAAGTCATGCCGTATACGATTTCAGACAATTCTAGAAACACGGGTAACTACAGTAGGGATTGTTACAACGGCTTTCAGAGACAAGTAGCATCACCAGTTCAAATTCGTGGAAATCGATATGCGCTGCCTTCTGAGTATGATTCTTATAAACAACAAAAGACGTCATTTGAAAAGCGAAACTTTGAACGGTTTGCGGCTAATGCGATTCAGGACGATTTGGGAAAACGAATTCCAACTACCGGACCAAACAATATTCCCGTACTACTTTTAAATTAAAATAATACTAAAATACGTTACTCTTTTCATAAAGAATTAGCGATACACAGTACTACTTTTCAACCTATTTCGCAGGACATTTTACGAAGTATAAGATGGGATAGTGTTTTGATACCTTTAAGAAGCAGAATTTCGAGACCAGATAATCGTGATGAATCTGGTGTTGGTATGTTTAAAACGTTTATGTTTATCAGTTGACTGGCAGCAGTCACATTCCCTTGTCCATAAACTGTGGATTAATTTATTCAAATTTGTTTCAGGAAATTGGTTTACCAGGAGCGATAGAATGGTCGTGAAAGAAAAGCCGATATATTCTGCAAAGGTTAGCAGCATGGTTAAATTAGCATTTAGAGGACCAAGCGTACCGAAACAAAATTATATTTTATATGATTTAGATCTTTGTTTCTGGACTCTCATTCACGAGCACCAAACAGGACCTTTACAGAGGTTTCGACGACTTTGGAGTAGTCGACGTCTCATGGTGCTATCGTCATAATGACGATTCTAGGGTCAATGGATGTGCTTACGTGACTTTAGCCAGTAAAAATCAAGTTAGAGAAATTCGATAATGCATTTTTGTAATTTTTACGCTAAAGCGTAATAATGTAACGCTTTAATAGGTGTGTTTTTTTTACTTACAATTAGGTGAGTCGATTGGTTCGCTCATGTGTACCACGGGAAAGCGAAAATATACACTGGAAAATGCAGAGGACCTGGTTTTACTTGATGCCTTGTATTAAGTATACGAAAAAAGTCGAGCTGACCTTTTGGGATCTTAGACAAAACAGTTTTTATTCGTCTTACATTCATAAAACCTTAGGAGTCAACGAAAATACGCGTAGTGTGTTTGTTGGAAATATTC
Source organism: Dicranocentrus wangi (assembly GCA_036850665.1). Taxonomy (NCBI): domain Eukaryota; kingdom Metazoa; phylum Arthropoda; class Collembola; order Entomobryomorpha; family Entomobryidae; genus Dicranocentrus; species Dicranocentrus wangi. Next base: position 1,287 of record JAANSN010002366.1, on the reverse strand, counting down.
ATGGTAGGTTAACAGCTATCGACCTTGCTGTGGGATTTCGTTCTCAAGGATTCGCTGATATCGCAGCTGTCAGTAAGTCAAAAGTCTAAAACTGATACTGATTAAGTGTACAGGCGTATTTTAACGCATGGGTCAAATACATACATGAAGAATTGTAATCCATCCGTATAATATTTAAAATATATAGAAATGGGCACTGATAAGTATGGATACCCTGCCGGATTTGCCAAAGTTACATTTTTCAGTGTGACATCTTTTCTCCGAGCTGTCAAATTGCGCCGACTTAACATTGCGTTGCCGGATTTGGGTCGAAGTTTTCAGATTGATCCGTTCATTGATCACAACACGCATTGCTTCAACTGTAATAATCCCGCAAATGCCTTTTGTAGAAACGACGACTGTTATAAGTATTACTGTCAAATGTGTTTCTGTGCCACTCATTTGAAAGGGAGGAAGCACAATTATCATGCTCTGGAAAATGTTGTTGTGCGTGGGAGACGGCTTAAAGGAATTGAGGGGCATCCGTGAAAGAATAATTGTATTATAATTATTGACGTTTATTATTCGTAGAGAATTTATTTTTAGATGACGCTGACGCAGCTTTAATAATTTGTTTTGATTTTATACTACTACGATAGGTTCTTGCTTAAAGTTAGATGGAATTTTAATATATGACAAATGTATTGAATTTTTATGTAGTCTATATATAGTTTGGGTTAAGATTGTTGTGGTTTGATTTTTCCGTGTATTTCAAACCGAGTTAATGTTATATGACTAATTTTAAACGTGAATTTAAAAAATGAATTATTTAGCCGATATGCTATACTAGATTTCATGCAGTGTAACGTCCGTGCTGCCGATCGACTGGACTACGATATATAACTTTGCTAAAGATTTATTACGAATGAATATGTAATAGGTAGGACTGTTGTGACTATTGTCTAATCTAATCAAATGTCAGTGTTTATGCACAAGTATTCGCCCTAAGACAATCAAGTTAATATATAACGATACCCTATTTTCTAGTGTGTTAGTGAAACTATAATGAACGTGCAAGTTATCCTTATGAATTAAATCATTTTAAAACCGATACATATTAAAGGAGCATTGAGCACTGCAGTGACGGCATCCAGACTAAGAATTTCATATTTTGAAATTTGAAACCAAAAACACACTGCAATGATGTTATAATTTGTGACTTTTTGGAAACGCACTAAAACATACCGAGTAGATATTGCCGGTGTGTAGGTGGACATGGACATCAATCAATGTTTGCAGTTTACATAT
>JAANSN010002365.1:0-24611 GCA_036850665.1 Dicranocentrus wangi | reverse complement strand
GGATGTACCTTTCCATCACACGTGAACTTTTCTCTCCTAACCTATCACAATGTTGTGATTTGGTGGTCATGCTGAAAGGCATGGAAAGGCAAATGCCGAAAAAGATTCTTTTTTTTAGTTTACCTTTGTTCCTCCCATCCAAAGGTATGAGCTCTTCTTTAGCAGTGGCAAAAAGGGCTGCAATCTCAGGCATGTTGATTCCGTAGAAAGCAGGTGATATATAGGATCACGTCCCAAAAGAAAACACGCGTTTTTGGATTGGTAGTGGTAGTTGGTGTGTGTGTGGGGAAGAAAGATGAAACTAAGATATTGATGATGATCTTATTCTTTACTTAAATATCCTAAATCAACCACCCAGATCTCCCTTGTCTGTTCGCATGGGTATAGTATAGGTACAGAGAAAATAGAATGTGAGGGCTTCTCCCTCAATGTTTATTACTTCTTTTTGCCAGGGAGCAATGTCACAGTTTGAATAAAAGCGACAGAGGAAAAGGAGACGGCAAGCAGTAACTTTCAAAGCCACTCAACAACAACTGACTGCATTGAGATTTTTACTGCCGATGTAATATAATGATGCTTTCCACTGCCTTCGTTGCTTGCGTTGCCTGCCTCGCCTCCTGGAAGAGAGAACACGAGTTTCCCCTGCTTTCTTCCTCCACTCCACTTCCTACGTGTAATTCTCCCACTCTCCCGACTCGCCTATAGTCTCCTTTCACTTTCGCCAGAAATGTTTTGTGAATGTGGAGCTATGGCTTTGTGTTCCAGTTTCATAGTTTCACATTTCCATGCTCTCTGCTCGCTCGCTCGCTGCTTTGTTGGTTCGCGTTCGTATCATTCCAACAATGTATGTATGTGTTACATAGTCAGCAGCAGGCAGAGGCAGCGGGAGGAAACATGTACAGCGAAAATGCTGAGATTCTTCTTCTCACTGCACCTTTTTACTACTCTCACAACTCCTCTCACCAAGTTACAATAACGCAAAACTTGACTAAGACTTCCTCCCTTCGGCTTCAACACTCGGGAAAGGCGGTTTCACTCGGCTGAAATAACGTAAAAAGTAACCCTCGCGTAAAGCTGCAATGTTGCAGAAAAATAATCAATATTTAGGACAAGGAGTTTTCTTCCTTTTTCTCTGGATGAAAAAAAAACTCTCGCTCCCTGGATTTCATAAGGAAGGCTTATATGTATATAGTTCAAGAACGACCCTCGGCAGATTTACAAGTTGGTTGTCTCCTCGAGAGTTGTTAGTTCTGGGCTTCACGAAACTCCTTTGTTGAGCATTTTTCGCTCACTCCTTTTTACTTTGACGAGTAACACGTGAGATTTTGCGTAAGGCGGAAGGTGAATATTTACATTGGATTTATCATAGGATAGGGAGAGGAAGGACAGATATAGATTTATTATTTATTTAGATTAACAATTTTGATAGATGGATAAACTGATAGGGAAACAAAAAGTTAAAAGCGAATTTGACTGGACTGAACCCTCTCAAGTAAGTGCTGCTGCTAGGTTCAGGGTTAAGTTCCGCACGTCAGGCACTTTTAAACTGATTGATTCTCTTGCTCGAACCTGAACAAATTGTATTGAAGGCGTGTGCAGTAATACCTGTATTCGTATATTGTATATGTTTACGTATTTTTAGTTGTATATTACCGAAAAGTTTATATGGCTTATGTATTAGGTTATCAACGATTCTGGTCACTATTCAAAATGTTTGACATCGGGCTCACGAAAGTTCTGTCATGCTTGCTTAGTGTGGAGATATTCATATACTTTTTAAGTATTCTATTATGTAAGAACACGTATTTTCGGAAATTGTAGTACGCTGCCTGCCAGCAAATTCAATTCGGTCTAATGGAAGCTTGCATTATTCCGTTGGCTAACCGGAAGTCGTAAAATTGCACGTGTGTCTTACTCTCACTCTGATGCCAGGCTGCAAAGTTGACGAATCATATTATGTATGTATATATCCTATTTCGGATTAAAAACGAATGAGAAAAAAGGCAAGAACATACAACTCGACATATACTAACTGCATGACATTGGAAGGAAATAGGTGGCAGATGATGAGGAAAAAACACGATACACCGGAGTACCTGGTGTTGGTGTTTGAATATGCAAATAAGTAGGTATGTAGCAGAGGTAAGGGTGGAAAGTTTGGCCAGTTTCATGCTGCATGTTGCATAACATGTCACACAAAACGCATACATATTACATTTGTCAGTTGTGTCCTGCTGGAGGCTACATATAGGACCCCCTTATGAATTAAATTTTCTTTACGCTTTATGTGCACGCAAAAAAACTAGCATACAACATAGGTAGTTTATTATTCGATATATATAATTTATAAACAGTCTATAGTCTATCCTCATTTGTTGCGACAAAATGTACAAGCCAATTTTTAGTTGAGACCCGCGTTTTAAATTGGTTGGATAAGCTTCGCAATCAACTGTCAACAATAATTAGAACAGCGATAAGATAAAACTGCTCTAATGGAACATCCCAATAACAACAATAACAAAACATACACGTGTAATAACGTGCCCAATTATTTGCCCTATCTAATGAACAATCTTTGCCTTTTCCAGGTATGTAGTAAACAAAATTCGATAATAATGACTGCGAGAGCTTGGGCTTGTGGGATGCAAGCAAGCTATATAAAATAACCTTATGCACGCGCAGCGAATAAAAACTGGAGCAAAAATGTAAACTTGGAAAAATCCCCTCGAGCTCACCACATCAGTAATATTTTAGCAGGGTAACAATTTTAACGTTTTCAATTATCGGTAGTACTCTAAACTCTAAACTTTTACTTATAGGAAACTATTACGTTATGATATTGCGGAAATAATATTGTGTACGTATACTGTATAGTTTCACAATTAGTTTCATTCGTGTGATTTGCGTTTCATCGTATCACTAATCCTAGCCCAGCAGGACTCGTCTAATTCTTTCGTCTTCTGAATCTGAATCGCTGACTTCGTACTGAGGTGATTGTGTATCACTGCATCGCGGAGAACAGAGATATTGCAGAAGGGGGATTCTGTACTTGCCACAGAAATCCACAAATTTAATATGCTCAACTCTTGCATCAAAGTATACACCTGTAAATCACGCATATCCGCATCTCATAGTAAATATTACATAATAAGACATAAAAGATAGTTTGCAAAATTTCCATATAATATGAAATTTCAAACTACCTTTACAACGTGGATTAACACATTGATGCGCACAACACAAGTAGTCGACCAGATTTTGTGGAAGTTCATTAGTCGAGAAGGCAATCTTCTTCAATTTGATGCTTCTTGCTGCTAATTCCAACAAGCTTGGAGGGTTATACATCATTTGCCGGACAAACTTATTTACCAATGGATTATCCCTGAGGCTAAGCTATAACATTATAACATATAAAATGACATAATACATTCAATTTATATCATATCGAAGCAAATCGTTGCTAATTTATTAGGTGCACATCATCGCAGGTAGGTATAGTAAAACATGGATTACCTCCAAAAGGTTTCGCAGTTTAATCAATTCCACAGGTAATGCAGTAATGTGGTTTCGATGAAGCAGAAGGGATTTCAGCTTCTTCAAGTTGGACACAGATGTGGGGAGAGACTCCAGCCTGTTGTCACAAAGCACAAATACTTTGAGTTCGGTTAGTTCTCCGATTTCGAAAGGGAGTTCATTGATGTGATTGCCTCCCAGGTATAAAACTTCCATCTGCTTGAGAGAGCGAATTCCTTTGGGAACACTTGAGATTCTATTTCCTCCCAAATGGAGGATTTGTAAGGATGTAACTTCGAGTATCTCCACAGGAATTCTGGACAGCAGATTCCCACTAAGATTCAATTCCGTGAGGCTTGTCAGGTGGTGAAAGTTTTTCGGGAAGCTACTCTCCTCTAAAAGATTATTTCGTGCAGATATTGTTTTGAGATTTAGACAATGTGTTATACAGTCTGGAAGCTCAGTCAACTGGTTATTTGAAAGATCTAAAAGTCGAATGTTTCTATATCTCGTTATACTGTCGGGGATAGTCAAAATAGAATTGTTCGTGGCCAAAATTGTTTCCACTGAGGAGAAAACTTTGGTTGGTTGGTTTACTAGAGCTTCTCCCAAATCATGGCTTTCCATGCCCGAGTAAGAGTGATCCAGTATTGCAGGACCCGGAGAACCTTGAGCTTCCCTTTCATCCTCATCTTGCCCAAAGGCACCACGTCGTCTTGAGCTGGATGTCGATGAGGAAGATGAAGAGCTGCCTGGAAATGAGTATGCCATGTTTCACGACCACCGCAGGGCTAGATCAAAGAAAAATCTGTAAAAAAAACGTCAGAATTCGTATTACAGCTTTTTTGAATTACCAATTAATTAGTACTATTACGGTAAATACAACTAATATAATTAATTCTAAAGGGTTTTAGCAATATACGTGTCAGACAGAGGTTTACAAGTACAACGTCACCAGGCTGCAGTCCTTACCACCAGCAGGGAGGGGTGTGGATGAAATTCGAGTTGCCAAAATGAAGCGAAGACAATGAACCCAAGGAAAATTTATTATGTAAATTCGTGGAATCTATCTATACTTCGCTTTGTTCAAATTACAACATAATCAGGGGAAAATTGGCACAAATGAAAGTCGTCCAAACTCCAAACACAGCCAGATATTTATATGGAACGTGGAATTGCGAACAATGAAACATTAATTTTCTCTTATCGAAAGTTAATATTTGGCACACACAATTCAAGCATAGTTGTTTTATTTGTCACACGTCACATATTTATTTGATAGTGTGGATTTCAATGCGTGCATGCTCTCCTCGTACGCGGAAAAAGTGAGACTAGCAAACTATATGAACTAGACGGTTTATTAGCCTAATTTAATTATACCTTTAAAATGCAAAGCTTCTTCACTTTCCTTTTAAACCCGACTTGTAGCCGACAGAACCTCCTTCGAACCAACCACAAAAGGACTGATTGTGAGACATATGATGTGATGTGAAAGAAAACCAACGTGTATACCTAGGTAGGTAAGGTAAGTAGTAAGTATAATAACTACGTTATATCTGTGTAAAAGGATATCTGGCTTTGCCAGAGGCGTTATTGGACCGACCGAGAGCAACTCAGCTCAACGATGTATGAATGAACTGATGCATATGCAGACTTATTACAGACAGGCCAAATCCAAAGGAATGAAGTGATCATGTGAAGTAAAATATATATACTTAGGTATGCATTAATATTTGTATATTATAAATTCTGGCTTTGCATGATATGATGATACCGATGATACATTGATGCGATATATACTCCACAAACAAGATCGACAGAGTTTTGTATGGCAATTAATGGCAATGTGCATTTCACGTTATGTTCACGTGTAGAGCCACAACATAATCATATAATCAGCGCTCCTATAGCGTCAATGTTAGTTTAATGCACACATGCGCTTTGACGTCTTTCCATGCATGTAACCCTTTTATACGCAGTCGTGTTAAATACTTATATACGTACAATTTAGTGAATAGATATAGGAATAACACACAGCGCTTGGGTATTTGTTAACTGGATATAATATGTAACCCTCATGGACAATAATTTTGATTTGTGTAATAGTGGTTTACCTGCCGAGGTTATCAAAATATCACCGAGCGTATCGGACAAGTGATAAAATAAAGTGTCTCTTTTTTTATAAAGACTTGAAATGTTATGAACGTTTGTATTGTATGAACTTTTAGCAATATTTAGAATGCATTCGACTTATCGCTAGGTAGATTTTATCCGCGAATATCTGAAGAAATTAAGCAACGGGTTTTTGTTAGCAATAGCAATGATCTTTTGAAAGGATGCCCTCTGACTATTTGCACTTTCCTTTTCCAGTTTTTCAATGTATGGTTTCGAAATTAGAATTAAAATAGTTATTTTTACTTTAGCTCATCTATAGTTTTATTTAGCTTTTGTTTGGAGAGAAATCATGTCACAGCCATGGAATGACCTCATCCAAATTTGCGTCACAATCAATCGTAATAGTAGAACGGAATGGGCATTACGATTGATTACGAACATAAATGAATAGTTTGAGAAGAGTGTAATTCAAGGAATTCAAGTATTTGCCCCAACTTATCAAATCCTTTCGACAAATAAATGTAATCAGACTGAAAACTCTAATTTTAATGTCAAAGACCAAAGTCAGCATCGTATGCAATGCAGCCTGTTGAAATCTGCTTTTGGTAATTGCAGGATGCACAACTATCAGTGTAGCAGGAGAAGACGGGTTACAAAAAGTGTCAATTGTGGGATCTTATAAATAAGCGCTGGCAAATATTTGTAATGGGCTATCCGTCATACGAATTTACAGACATCAATGCAAACATACATACGACCTGAGTTTAATTTGACCCTTAGTTTGTTAACTCATACCGCATAGGTAGGTATGTGGTAGGCGTGTGTATTAATCGTAAGTATCTGATTGACTGTACACAATCCTACCATATCGGTACATATAATTATATATATATGTGTGTTAACAGTTAGCTTAACTTAGGGTTAAATGAATCCATGAATTGTCTCATTATGAAAAACAACTTATGTAAAAATGAACTTTGACCAACGCACTTGCCGTTCATCAGTCACTCTTCAGTCACGAGCTGGCAATGCCCATAATTTATGTGATTTCTGATTAAACAGCAGAATGATCAATCGGAAATGAATGAGAGATAGCAAGAGGAAAAATCACCATTGAATTATACTTTCAAAGCATTTAAAGCGTTAATTAGATAGTACTCCATACGAACACTATGAAACTTGATGAAAGCTCTCAGAGACGCTTATAATCGCTTGGATAGACTTTGATTTTTCTACAAATAAGGCTGTATCGTATCTCACAAGCAAATTCTGCACAAAGCAAGTACAAATACTCACTTAAATTTATTTAAGGTAGATGATGAGTTTGTCCTGGTTGGTCCACAGTCCACAGTAGGAGTCAACCATCATAATGTATGATTTTCATAAAACATTATATTGATGTTCATTCAAATTAAATTTCACAAAGCTAGCTACAACTAGAAATTGAATTACACTTGAAATCTGCAAATACTACAAAATGTCGTTGAATCATTTTTTTGCAATTGCACGCTTCAAATCATATTCAACTATTAACGCCTAGGGTGAAGGAGAACAAATGACAAGTAGAAGAAATGACAGTGGCAGAGGGAATAATCATTACAATCACAAAATAGCTGACCGAAACGCACATGATAAACCAACGACATACTCGCACCCACACTACTCAAGTGTTGTTGTTGTAAAACACTGACTTTGGAACCTGCCGAAGGTGTGACAGTTTTGTAACGGATGATGCAACATAAACCGTGTCCTTCATCGCAAACACAAAAAATATATAAAGGACGTATTATATTCCAAGTAGTTCCAGTCTAATGTCTATAATCTGTTCTTCTATTACCAGTTGCAGCGCAACCCATCTTTGTTCTCCTCCAACTCATGCAATGTGACATAAGTGGGAGTAAATGTACCAAATGCAGAGGCTGCATATGTCTCACAATCAGTGAATGAGGGATATACAACACCAACACCATCATCGTACCACGTACGTCTCGTTAGTTCCGTCGAGAGAATTTACAAATATAACATAGGTTTTAGTCAGCACTCCGCATCATCAGCATTACTCCTCCGCTTGCCTCTGTTTGATTCAAGGTCACCTCAAACATTTACTGCTCTCTGGGAATCGGGAAAGGAGCATAATGAATATCATCTGCCGGTATATCTAGTAATATTTAGGGTTGCAATACGCATTTACATTCAATTCTCATCGTCAGAGTTGTTACAAACTTCATGGATAAAACACTCCACATCTGACCGTATCCTTGAAAATTTCACTTTCTATAAAATTTCAGAACCTTTTCCAGGCCGCCCAAGTGTCAAGCAATTGGCTGGGCCACTGCTTACAGAAATATGGCATCTAATGGGTATGACATTCGTCTTCGTGTGATTCTAGATTCCAGTACTAACGTGTGGCAAAAACCATATACATTTTTTAATGTTTTTTTTACTTACCCACAGCGCACAAAACTTTGATGACTATCCTTTCTTAAGGAATTGTGAGAAGGACACTGTAGAACCGGTTTCAGGAACCATCAAGGGTAGGGAATATAAATCGCTTGATTCACCGATTACCCAACATTTATTATCAAACGGCAGGCACAAAGCATCATCACGTTATTTCCCGTCATAATTCAACAGGAACTATTCCAACGTGGCTGGAAGGAGAGCTAATCAGAGTTGGACCTGGTATCCAAAAAGTGGGAAATGATACTTACAAGCATATCTTTGATGGTCTAGCAATCCTTCACAAGTTTGCAGTGAAAGATGGAAAGGTATAAGACAATACACTAGAGACATAAAGGGTAAAGACTATTTTGGTCGCGTTTCTCAAGGAGAGGAGCTATAAAAACTTTTGGAATATAAAGTTTATTGTTTTATGTCCTTATATAGGCTTACTACCAAAGCCGTATCCTCCAGAGTGATGCTTATAAAAAGAACATGGAGGCAAACAGGATTGTCGTTGGTGAATTTGGAACATTTGCCTACCCCGATCCTTGCCAAAGTATATTTGGCAGGTATTGTCAATTTGATTTAGAAAAATGGCATAATGCTTTGCGTATTTTTAATTTAGAACCTAAATTAATAGCACGGTTTTGTTTGATTAGGATCAAAGCAGAATTTAATTCTGTCGCAGCTAATTTCAGTAGCAAATGGAGTTCCGGTAAGGAAATGGAAATGACCGACAACTGTGACGTGAATGTGGCCTATTACGGGGACCAACTTTATGCCATGACGGAAACGAGCTTAACTCGGCGAATAGATCCAGCCACTTTGGAAACTCTAGGAGAGAAAACCAACATAAGTAAGTATGTGGCTGTCAATACTGCATCAGCCCATCCGCATGTGCTCGAGGATGGCACCGCGATCAATGTCGGAAACAATTTCCGTCACGCTGGAGGACCACATTATTGCTTTATCAAAGTGCCACCTTCACACAACTCCGAAGGTATGTTGTACCCACACAGATGCTCACACTCGAACTCCTACTATTTGCCTAAAACTAGATTTTGATACCGAATTACCGATTACATTCTGTCTATTATAGTGACTAGCTTTGCCAACGCCAAATTGATTGCGGAAATTCCGGCCAGATGGAAAATGCATAGTAGTTATTTTCATAGTTTTGGGATCACCAACTCCGGAAAGTTAATTTTCGTCGAGTATCCTTACTGCATAAACTTGATGGGGTTAGTAGCTGGGGGATTTCTCCGCAAATCTTATAACGAGTGGACAACTTGGTATCCTAACGAGAAGGTACTTTAATTTTACTATTTCGTAGTGCGGTAGGTAACTGATGAATAATATTTTTACAACGAAATTTAACGCGTGTAAATAGTAACGTGTGACAATTTGCTAATTTAGACAAGATTTTATGTCATATCTATGGAGGATGGAAAGCTCCACCCTGTAGTTTACGAAACTGACCATCTATTCTTGTTCCATCATATTAATGCATTTGAGGAAGATGGGGAGGTCATTGTTGACGTTGCTGGCTACAGTGACGGAGAGGTATATATGCCAATTGCATAGAAAATTAAATGTAAAAAATGGATAGCCACAAATATAGTGGCACACTCTTGCCCACAAACACCTTATCCTCCCGTTTATCTATTTATTTTCCAAGTGGGTAGGCAACATAACAAGGGAAAAGACAAGAACACCCGGCAAGTTTTCGGAAAAGCCATCAGCTAGGCGATATGTTTTGCCTTTGAACATTGGCGTAAGTACATTTTAGCCGACGACGTTCTATTTATCTGTACCAGTTTTGGAAAGTGAGGATTTTGTATTTTAAATATAGACGGCCAAAGAGCAAAGCAATCTCGTCAAACAAAAAGATACCTCCGCGACGGCAGCTTTACGGAAAGGAAGTAAGAACGTTATAGACCTTACTCCCCACCATTTCACCGACGGGGCTTTGGAGCTTCCTCGCATCAACTACAAATTCAATGGAAAGAAGTACAAGTACTTTTATGGCGTTAGCCAACTCAAACCCGACGAAACATTCGAATTTTCGATGAATGTCGTAAGAAACCAGTCGTTTACGTTTATGCCTGTTTTCCGCTTTTCAATCAAACCCTGTCGACTTTGACTTACACTGAATCTTCTCATTTTTAAGCTTTCCAAAGTTAATGCCGTGACTGGGGAAAAGGTTGACTGGGTTGCGGAAGGGCGGACAACGGCTTCCGAGCCAATCTTTGTGGCCAATCCGTCAAAAACAAATCCAGAGGAAGACGACGGCATCATTTTAGCAGCTCTCATGCCTCACGACAAGCCAACTTCAGTGAGCCTGCTAATCCTGGATGCTAAAGATATGACGGAAATCGGGAGAGCAGAATTTAGTGCAGAGGGTCAAGTCACCGGCACATTTCATGGACAATGGGCAAATTCTGGCGACACCACACATGTGTATTAAGTAGTGTTATAGTGTTAACTGTAGTTGTAAGAAATTAGTTTATGTGCACATTCTACTGTTTAAGCACACGAACTGCCCGAATTCTAATGCTTAGATTTAACTAACGCAAAGTATTATGCTATGTGATATTTCTGAATGAACTAAACATTGCCCATTATGTGTCTTAATTGATGATGTATATCGTGGACTGTCTATGTACTAATATTAGCAAATCATGTCTCTACTTTAGCTGAGTCACTAAAAGTGAATTATAAATGATACTTGTTATACGTACAAGTGACTTCTCTAAAACATTTGTTTCAAATTAAATGTGCATTAAATACCCATATTAGTGTACATATCAAACCAAAAATTCTTTGGCGATTTATTAAAGGCAATCAACATTAGAGTTTGATACAAACAATACAATACTTAATATCAAAATGGCTGATAAGTGTAAGTATTACAAATAATTACAAAAAGATATAAATTACATATGCGTAAATAAAGAACCCCTCTAGAATTTAGCCCTAGTAAAATCTAGAGCTAAAATTTAAATCATGCCTACAAGGCATTCCTATAATAATTTCTTTAAGTACTACAACATCAGCGCTCAGATATTCACTGAGTGATTAAAAATAGTAGGTATTTATTTATATATACGAGTAAATATGTGCATTTCTTATTCCTGAGCTTCCGCAGTTTATAATTACAGTAAGCTCTCTATACGTTAATACGAATACGAAGAGGAATGCTAATTAAAGACCCTCGAACTAACATCATATGAATTAATTTCCTTCAAAAATAAATCCTAAACGACCTTTTGCTGTTTAATAAACAATTTGAATTTTTACGATAACGGGAAGGGTAACAAATGCATATTGCACAAAGCGAATCCAAGGTTCAGTGGAGTGGGACTAAAAAAACACATTTAACCACAAGTCCAACTGATCCTTGATTTGTTATCTGTTCTATATTACATTTCAGCCTTTGAATCATCTTCAGAAAAATTGCTGCGAATAATTGCGTAGTTAAAATCAATTGTATGTATGTTATCGACAACGACAACGTATCCATACATCTGGCTATTACATATTTAGGGCAAATCGGATAATCTTCATTCAAGTTCTATTTTTTAAAATAGAACGTACGACGGAGGGAAGGACTTTTTCATACTTTTGTCAGGGAAAAAGGTACCGTGAATACATTGGGGGATTTGGGAGTTGCACATAGCCCGGCCAACTTCTTTCATTGTTTTTGCGTCAATCACCAGCAAAAAGTCTTTTCCATCATCACGGCCATCAGAAACTGCGGAAAGAATCATACCATCGTCTTCTTCCTTTGCGTCTGGCGACGGAATGAATTCAGGTTCCCCGGGGAAGTAATAGTCAGCTTCTCTCCAAACAATAGTCTCTCCAGTTTCAAGATCCAATTTGGAAACCTATGAAAGTGTTAACTCAGCGATTACAAACCACTCTCCAGCCTCCGTGTGTAATTGTGTTAACAAATACAATTACTGGTTGCAATGTAGACTTACGGAATTTTCATGAAATCCAGTGCGGAATGTTCCGGTTCCGTAAATATAGCGGTGCTTCTTGGATCTTCTAATGGGAGTCACAGTAGGTCCCTCCAAACCTGGCTCGCCTAATCGCTCTCCACAAAGCATGACTAAGTCTCCCTCTCTTTTCGCAGTTGCACGTGTGTATGGAAGGGTCACAAGATTGTCACCTTTAGTCAATTCCTACAACGCCAAGCAAAACATGAAAGTTTGCGGTTAAAAAAATAAGTTTGACTTGAAATAATTAGTATTAGTCAGCATGATTTACCTTAATATTCTTTGCTAATGGCAGAGCAAATCTAACAATCTGTGAAAGTTCACCATCAAAATTTCCCGATCGGATAGTGGAAACATTCATGAGATCTAAGACTTTTTCATCTGGATAAGCATCAATGTCCATTACAATTTGATCATCTTCCTCGTACGCGTTGGCATAATGGAAGAAAAAGAAGGGCTTGTCTGCATAATATTTTGTTTTATAAACTTCTCCTGATCGTTTATCAATCACGTAAAAACGATTCTATTCAAGATCAAAAAAAGTCAGAACATCAGAGACGTGGTTTAGGTTAGAGATAATCGACAACTGATGTGAGGTATAAGCGGTTTTTGTTATTAGGTATCATACCTTTTCAGTAGGACACCATTCCATAACCTCTCGGATAGCTTTTCCTTTCATTTTTGCATCTGCCAGCTTGACCACATTCATTAGCAACGGCTGTTCAATCATCACGATGTAATTTTCCGTCATTCCAAAGGTATGATAGTAGCTGCAACACGTAGCCCAAGACGGATAAATTGTAGCTAATACGTTGGCCTTTTTCAATGCTGAAATTTATTTTTAAAAAGGAGCTTTTTGAGGGAAGTTGATTAGACCACTTTTCTAACATTATGCGATTATATGACTGTAAGGCTATATGCAGCATAATTTTCAAATGATGAGGACAACATATGCTTTTTAAGGCAATGAACTTACCATCCTTAACACTTCCACTTCCTACAGGGGGGATCTTAATGATTTGATACTTTGCACCTGTTGTGAAGCCTAAAATACAAAACAACGATAAACAATATAATATGTACGTAATAAGTTTTACCAAAACATATAAATCAAGATAAAACTCCCGTAAAGGCATAGATGCTTAAAACGGTGACGTATGTGCGTGCAGAAGAAACAATGAAACAAAAATTGTATGTTGTGTACTTGTTCCGATGAGATAAAGATCTCCTTTGTTGTCTCTTTGAGGATGAGCACATGCCATATGGACGCCAAAGTATTTGTACAGGTCAACCTGGTATGTATATAACAAAGAAATATTCATTAGTTTTCATTGCCATCTAACTCAAATTGAAGCAATGTTAAAGGATATATGATATGCGGACATATTTATTCCTAAAAGGATTCATAAATGGATTTAAAAGTAATTCGTATTTATGATTTTTATAGGTGCATCCGATGAATCATAAAAACTGTGCTTACCACCTACCATCACCCCATAAAGTATCAAGGAGGTGATATTGCTCAATCAATTCAATTCACTCTAAAAGTTTACCTTGTCTGAAGTAGCCAAATCAGTTTTCTTTATGCTGTGAATGTGACAGGACTCCGAAGAAGCAAATATTTCCCCTTCAATGCAATACAGATTAATGGGGTCGTTATCTGTAATGCCACTGGAACTCTGAAAAGTAAATACAAATATAATATATACATTGTCAAATACGCTTTGTTTCATCACTCATTCTGTACAAAAAAAAATCTGCATTTTTAATACAGGCTCCCTGTATGGTGCAACGAGTGATTCGAGTGTGTCAAGCACTTCTGAAACATGCACATTAATTCAAATATTGACACGACGATCGATTGTTTACAAAGGATCTATTCCTAGCAGGGAACACGCTTGCATAACATTCTCGAAAACCTTCTTTTTTTGATTGAACAACCATCACCAGAGTTTCAAAGCCCGACGTGTTATGCAACCTTCCATTCCATTAATGAATGCCGATTATACTAGGACAAGTTGAGGAAGTTTTGAATCAGTGAATGAGAGTTTAAAAATATAATTTGCCTTGTTCGTAGTTCGTATCGTACTACATACTTATATATCTGTACTCCCGTACATGTCATCATCTTGAAATTCTTTTTAAAGTTGTATCCTTATAAAAAACGCATTCCTGCATGAATAAGCCCAGCGAGTGGACCGCTTTGAAACTTGTTGATAGCTTTAGCTTAGACTAGACTTGAAAGGAAAATTTTACGACGTACAAAACTCATCTCATCTCATAAAAATAAATTGCACAATAATGAGCCAACCACTGTGACAAAGAGCGCAAAGGTCCTCCTGAATACCATGCTTCTCTACTGAAAACGGCGACGTCGTAGCTCTTTAATCGAGAAATTATCATATCGCTTGTAATTACAAACGCCGTATTCTAAAAATAAATTGCGGCAGCGCTATATCAAGCTCATGTCAAGCCTTGTTGGTTGGTGCTGAATACAAATGCGTTTTTTCTGCAATCATAGCACAACAGTTTACAGTTTACTTCATTGTGTCTCCTACATCCTACTTTTATATAGGCCCTGTTGGCGTCAAGCATTTAAATGGATGTGCTTGTGGCAACTTTTTTGCATATTACGAAATAAAATCAATTTTCGTTTAAGCCCAGTTCTAATCTTGAATATATTTAGAAAGACAAGAGCGTCATGTCGAATACTGAATTTAGACATTTAATATGGTATGCGTATTCCTGCATGCTTAATTTAAACTAATATAACGTGGTTGGTGCAATGGACAGCGTGCAATTTGAGCAGGGTCCTTTGCAGTTTGCTTAAGCTATATAGACAGACATACGCAATAAAGCAATGCTTTTCTTTTCACAAAACAGAAACGTGACCGAATTTACTGAATGCATAGCTTGTCAAGCTTTTTTTTTTGAGAATGTAATGTAATAGCTGATGTGAGACCCCGAAAGCGAACGTATTCATATTCACAGGCATTATTAAATTCTTTTTTAAAGCTTGCATGTCATTCATAAAAAAATTGAAACGCAATAGTGGGCAAAAGTGTGGCGAATTGGGGTTTACTTACAAAAGCGCTCATGACACGTGAAAGAAAACTCTTGGAAGATTCGAGATTTCCTTTTGTTGCGAATTCCGGGTAAACAGGGCGTTTGGCTTGAATCGCTTTCTTGTAGGCCTCAGACTGTATGAATTTCTTGTTGTAATGGACCTATTAATAATATGATAAACATTGTATTAGCATTTTTCATCAAACTCAAGCGAGAAACTCGTTAATTGCGTACATGAAATGAAAACTTACTAGACCATCGCGGATATCAAATTTTGTAAGAATGGCATATCCATCGATGAAATTGGTCATTGTTGTATCTCCAATATCGAATTTACCTGGTCCAACTCTGAAATAATGGTAATATAGATTCGCAAATGTGCTTCGTTATAAATAACTTCATACTGATAATTATAAAAAAAATACTAATCATTTAATATTTACCTTATGTATGATCCGCTGATCCAGTTCGGTACATTCCCTGTCACACAAAAATAAAGATGATGTCAAAAATTAATAAACCTATTGCATATCATTTTCATTTTCAAGTTCCTGCTTCCTATTTGAGCGTTAAAAATATCTGACCTACTAACCTTTAGAAGAAATACGAGGAAACCCCTACTGCCTACTACCCTCTTCGTATGGCTATATAATATATTGCATAATAGCATAATTTATGCACTTTGCTCGCTGACCATTCTTTGTTATGTGCATGTCAGCCGTACAGAGCAACTACCATAAAAATGTTGTGCAGATGTGCATGTACCTCTACCACGCATCCTTTTACAAGTGTCCGTAGCTATCTGCAAAATTTCCCATTTAATCTCTACGCATTGAACCATAAAATGGTTCAACATATGTCAAGAATAATGTTGAGCTGAACAAATATATCTCTCAAATCTTATATTCTGCCCATAGAATTGCATGGTGGGGGAATTAGGTTCAAGATCAATGAAGTCACTTTCTGATGACACATTTACCAGAACACCTCCACAACGCAACGTATTGTAAAGAAGTGTGTATCCTGCGTACCTTCAGGTCTTGGCTAGCCATGCAAATACACAATTGGAAGAGGCATCTTATTGTAAAGAAATACAATGAAATGACACTAGGGCTAAAAAAGATAGTTCTACTACGCAGGTATTGATGATGATGCATTCCTGTGCAAATGGACATCATATAATAATATATAGCATGGCATAATGAAGTTTATAACGTCTACCAGCAATTTAACGTTTGACTGCTGCAACGTTGACCATCTGACCATATACCTTATACTATCAGTCAAATCACAGTCGTGTGTACAACGTTTTTCATTCCATATTATTTGCAATTTGCGTGGACTATAGACTATTTCATCGTCATTCTACGTGCATCCCTTTAACGGCTTGAGTGAAGATCGTATGGTGATGGAGGCACACAGACTTACTCCTGCTTTGTCTTTGTTGTTTCCACGAATCAGTTATATCATCATCATACAAAGACAATAAATGCAGCTATATAAGATTTTACTTGCCTCCGTGGCGTCGTACAGCTTTAAAAATGAAAGAAGGAACATAATGAAGCCGTAGATTATGGTCCCANAAAGAAGGAACATAATGAAGCCGTAGATTATGGTCCCAAAAATTACATGCCTTAGCACACAAGCAGGGTATGAACACGTAATGACACAATTAAATTTACTGACAGAGAACTAGAGTCACTTGTGAGTCTATATTAAAAAAATTCATTACCTTAAAATGAGATTGAAACGAAGATAGTAATGTATAAATAATCTGATGGTTTTGTGAACAACAGAAAAAATGTTGGAATCGATTTAGAAGACGGGTAGGTATATGCAGAAAATGTAATTTGTAACATTTTTTTTGCTGCTAACAGATTTAAAATTAAATTTAACTGGACGAGTAAAGCACTTAAGTTAGAAGCAGTCTTAAACTGTATGTACCCGAAATAAGCTAAATTCAAGCTTAATTTCTGGCTCGGGATTTTCTTCAATGTACTTTCAGGAAGATAATGTACTCAAAATACGACATTATTATCAACAAAAATAAGTGATAGGCCATAAAGATTTGCACCGTCCATTTAGCTGCTGAAACTACGAAATCAGTTTTAAACCGTTATTTTATCAGCTCACGCAATGTCCTGTGGAGAATAAATAGTTATACAAGATACCCTTGGCGTCGGCTCTAATTATGAGATGTTATTATAGGGTATGCTTATGCTAGCATATAACAGCTAATAAAAGCTGAAATTATAGATGCGTAAATTGAGCAATTTACTTATCTAGCATTCTCCACACACACAAAATGAGAATCCAGTTGCCCTTCGTCTAGCACACAGCACACCATCCCTTCAAGCAAAAATACGGAAACACTGCCCATTGAGATTCAACGCTAAACGATGCTAATGCTAACCTACTTTATGAAGTCTTCTTTCTTGTACATAGTTTATATAATACACAACAATTCGAACTGTTTCGCCTCCGTAAACACAGAACAATTGTTGTCCACTGGCCAGCGAAGCGAAGTCTCGCAAATTGGAGGCTTGACCTTATATTAAAGAAGTTATGTATATATTTTTCATACATTATCATTCAGTTTTTTGCTTGATCTAAGGTCTAGTCCTTTAAATCAGCAAAAAACTTTGACCATGTAAAACATTTGACATACAGTCAATGACAAGGACTACTGTTTTTTAAGCAAACCAGCAACAATAAGTATTATTGGAAGAGGAGAAAACCGTTGGATGATGATGATGATGGAACTTCGTAAAACGCATTTGATATTCTAGGTATAATGCATGTGTCGATGCCGATGTACTGAACATCTATTACAGTACGCATAATATATTCCATCTCAAATGCAACGGTTCATTGAGTTTGTATTACCGCAAGCGTTTCCGCTATTATGACAAATATTAAAATATAATTGCCGTGACTAGATCTGTTCCAAGTACTTAATTGAATGCTGAAGTCCATAGCTGAGCTTTGAGGAAGCCAGTGTCCAAGTCCAGGGTCCACATTTTTTGCAGTTTAACTATGAATACTATGATATAGGGAAACTGCAAGTACGAGCTAGCATAATAATGTACCTATATTTATTTGACGAAAAGAAACGGAAACCGTAGAGTTCAGCCCTTGCGTAATGCGATGACAGTACTGTGCTAACTGCACTCATAATAACAAAAATGAGCCATCTTGCACGACCCAAACAGTTCTGCACGATCCAAACTTTGGTTTAATTTATTTTTATAGGCCGGATTGTAGCAATCATTAAACAGTGCTAAACCTACATGTTTTCACCTTAACATTCAGGTACATTCTATTTCTGGTCTACTAACTTCTGGATTCATGGTCATCATTTAAGTTTACGGCCCTAATTACATTTTCCACAGCACAGTAAAAATATTCAATCAAAAGTTTAAACATTGTGTAATCACAAAGTTCAATGCTTGACATGCATACGCCTCACTGCCTGTACCTTTGGTGCTTTCAGCGATTCCTTCGAAAAGTCAAATTTTAAGTAAAACCAAAAATACCTTGCGACTTAAGGAATGGATGGGTTGGTGATGCAATGATACATTCATCAAACAAAACAGCACTTTTTGATTAAATCACCCTTTCCTATCCTCAAGTAGGTTTCCCAACAACACCCACCAACTTCGCAAAGGTACAGTAAACCGCAAAAGCCACACTAATCATATTACTACGGGGTTGTTCATCATCACATGAGATAGTTTAAGTCTTAAACAATGAGCTGATATTTTGGAAAATACGTTGGTATGAGATTATAAACTAATGTATTTCATCATTTTTTAACCAGCGACAGCGTTTAAGTTTAGTTTGATGCCAAAGTAAATAAGAGCAAAGGAAAGATACTGAGATCCTACATACTACATAGCAATAGTCGGGTAGCCATCCTTGAAAATCTTGATGTCGATACGTGCCCCTGATACATTTTCGATACTAAATTCACCATATATATGAAAATACCAAAAAATGTAATGTACATTTTAAATTTGAAAAGTGCATGTAGATCCTAGATAGAGTATAGATCCTCATAAAAACTTCCGGCATGGATTTTTCTACTTCGGTCAGTCAACTCCACCTTCAAAACACTCACCTCCTGATTAACTACACGTAGTGCACACGGCACACACTCATCCGGGTTTTGTTTCATCTGCTTTCTGTACACGAATGGATTTCACTGGTGTTTGCGTTTACGCAAATGGTGTTCGTGTACGTTTCGCAAACCTCCCCTGAAGTCATGCAAACATCCATTATATTATGCTTTCAGGAAATTCTGTCTATACTGTAGGTAGGCAGATGAGCAATTGTGGTAAACCACCTGAAACGTACTTTTGCTGAAAAATATCTGCTTTTTTGCTATTTTCGATGCAAAAAATGGGAACATGAATCAAGCTCGTGTGACCACACTCACTACTAAACAAAAGTTTGGACTGTGTAGTAGGGTGGATTTAGTTTCAAATTGTTAGCTATGCTACCTTCTAAAACAGTCCAAAGTACAAAGATACAAACTGGACTCACATGGAAAACCTAAGATACGCATACCAGGCGTTTATGAGTCATAACAAATGCTGAGCACATGACAGCAAAGTAACTACCACCACCTGTTATGGTGTGTGATTTTGATAATTTGGCGAAACGTGATTTTTTGTATTGCTACGAACTTGAAACTTGTTAATAAGATAAATACATGCCTAATGACCATAAGTTTTTCTTCATACCAGAAAACAATTCGACAATTCTGTATTATAATATACAATTTCAATGCCACAACCTAAGCTGGAAAAAATCCGTAAGAATGGACAAAAAATTAGGGATGAATAGGAACAGTTTTTCTTAAATTCCTTGGGTGTGTTTAAAAACATTTGAAAACCTTTGTTTAGAAAATTTGAAGATGGAAAATGTTTGTCAAGATGAATGGTTTCGCTAGTACGAGTATTTTTACGTTTTTTTAAACAACATGTTGCAGAGCGTACGAGAAAATGATTCATTCATGCTAGATACAAAATGGTAAACAAACCCTATGCAAAACTAATGTTTAATATAAAAGGGATCGTCAACAAAGCAGCGTCAGTCAAGTCAATATGTATTTCAAGGTAACCAAGTTTATGTATGAGCAATAGAACGGGAAATTGCATGGATTCAATACATAGACCTACGTACGACTGCTTGCATCTGGTAACGTTGCAGTAACCCTTGTGACAATTGATCTTTTATCATTGCGCATTGTATTGTAATAAACAAAATGTGCGTAGTGGGAATACAATGTGTCTTCGTTAATGCGACCTCAATACCTATGTACACTGCTGATGCTGATTCAGTAGCAACCTTTCGTACGAGGGAATTGCTGGACAATGACGGACAATTACTTTTTTGGAATTCCTGTAGATTTCTATCTGACCTTTAAAAATCATTCAACCTAATGTGAGTGGTAATTTTGATATATCACTTGAAGGATTATGGCAATAGAGGAATTGAGGAATGAGCTAACCTGGACGAGAAACTGTATGGAGAAAATACATTTATAAATGAAACACGAACGGTTTTATCCATCCATGCAAACGAAATAATTCCCATCACCAGCTTGCGTGATACCGGATAACTCTTTCCATTTTGCTTTTACCGGAAAAGCATTTTACAAATAAAACTCTTAACTTTTGTACTGAACAAGATTTTTAACTTTTGTACTAAAAAACCCTTCGCTACATTATTTTAAGCCCTATTTTGGCAAGTTTGAAATGCAAATGCAGTCAACTGTACATCAGTTCAAAGAAACAATTTATACTTACCGATAATGGCAGTGTTTTCAGGTTGATCCATGTCATCCTGATTGCTAAATATCTTCCTGTGGTTGACTTGAGCCATTGTCACGATTCACGAGGTTTAACGATCACCCTTATTCTCTAAAACCGAACTGACAAAAACTTATTTCCCCGGTTCCAGCAGATTCCTTCTTTCTTGGCTCGCTTTACTTGCTTCTCGAGCTTTCACGCACTTCTGCTCCGCTGTATTGTAATTGTCTGGAATATGAAACAGGTTTCAGAGACATTAAATACCAATTTTGCACATAAATATATGCTATCTCGATGCAAAAACGCATCTCTACATTTGGGACAATGTCAGCAGTGGCATAATGCCACTTGCGATTCGCTCACCGCTTCGTTTATGACTGAAGATCATGCACCACGCTAATAACAATAACGCATGCCTACAGCCCTTAAATTTTTTGCCTCATCTCCTTCACCTCATCTTTTTGTCAAGATCTCGCATGCATACGTAAATACAAATTCGTAAGCAGGGTATACCTAAGGGTAACGTTACCGTTGTTTGTGTCAAGTACATTCGTACACAATGTGGGTTGTTTGTTTCTGTGCAGCAGTAGTAGTACTTGACGTGTCTCAAAATTAAAATGAAT
Organism: Dicranocentrus wangi; assembly: GCA_036850665.1. Classification (NCBI taxonomy): domain Eukaryota; kingdom Metazoa; phylum Arthropoda; class Collembola; order Entomobryomorpha; family Entomobryidae; genus Dicranocentrus; species Dicranocentrus wangi. The sequence goes on along the minus strand of JAANSN010002365.1, from coordinate 3,035 downwards.
TTGTGGGGAACCACGCAGGTGGTGAGGCTATGTAATAAAATTGTATAAGACTGAAAAATTTTACCTTCTTTATGTAGGGCTCGTGAGTGACGGTGTAGATACACTTTCTGCCGAGTATTTAGCAAATAGCAGAAAATGTGGACAAGGTTAAGCATCAACGTTATAGCGCTCTATAGCGGCACACACAGCTTATTATTCTTCTGTAGCGTGAAAATAACGTTTTTCGTATGCTGAGGACTAAAGCGTTAACTTTGTTGGATGGAGCACTTTTAAGGAATATACAAACTCTGAAGGGATGAGACGTGGACGTCTATGATGCCGTCCCGTTGTCAATTGGCAAATTCCTTTTCAGCTTCACTTTTTTTTGACGTGTTCCTTCTGAGACACCAATAAGGATACTGGCGATCACACTTGGTATACTCCCCACAGCTTCCACCACTGCCGCTACCGTCTTTGTCCCTTCACGGTACTCAACTGCGAGATGAGAAATGACTTAGCGCTGATTGCTGAATTTAGGATAGCGAAATAAGTACAAGGGAAACAGATCTTGCGACTTGCGCGATAGACAACAACACTAAATTGTAAACAAATTTTGTGTATTGGCAGTATGATATATATGGGGGGTAGGTGTTAGTTCTCTGATTTTTTATCGACGTTACTCGGAGCAAAGTCTGTCAGCGTCTGATGAACAACTGGCGAGTGTCAGTTCCTTTATGTGCTTTTTACGTAACGTGTTGTGGTGTGGTGATGCGATGCATAATATAGCGTTTCGTTCGTGGACGCCCTTTGTCACTACCTTATACCGGGTGGAAGCCTTACCGCATAATGAATAGTGGTAGTATAGTGTAAGCACAAGATAATAATTTTCTCTAATGCATATCTGCGTGTTGTTAACTAAACTGTCATAAGGTAATCATGCATTATGATGTGTACTTCTGGCAGGCTGCGTCTGGTATCATTTTCCATTTTTTCGTGTGTAACGCAAATACACATCGCCCATATATTTAAAGTTTGGAATTGCGAGCTGGGCTATGCTATAACGATATTGCAAACTTGGCCTAGCCTACTTCACAATTAATGTTGGTATCATCCTGTCCATACAATGAATGCAAGTCATTATCGTCTTCATGTTCAGTAAGTATGACGCATTTTTTTGTAAATGCAGACGTAGCATAGGATCAAAATGCATTCGCATGGAAAGCATAATATCCAGAATTTCACGCATGGGGAAATTTTTATAGCAAAAATGTACGTGTGATTATTCGTATTTTATCCCCGTCGTCCCTGTGCATCGACAAGTTGATCGTAAAACGTGTACAATTTTGGATCGTATGATCAGTGATCATGTCAAATTAAGAGAGTGTGTTTTGAATGACTCACTCTGCTAGTGACATTGTTGCATGGGTTCACTAATTGTTGCATCATTGGTAAAGTGCTAACCCTGGCATTAAACAACTTTGTAGTGATGACTAAGGGATGCCACTTTACATTCCTCGTGTGACGATGTGACCACGTGTACTATCGTGTAAAAACACTGACAAATGTCAGTGTTAAGGAAATGACAAAGGACGGTCGGTATCTGTTTATAAATATACGGCCAGCACATCCGTTCCTCACGTTTTATTTGAATGGATATGAACGGAAACATGGGATACTACAGACGACAGCATGGCGGCCGGTGACGTTACAACTTTCAAGGTTTACTTTTCTCCCTGGTCTGGTCAGTTTCTCCATGCGTTGCTGTCTTCGGTGGTGCTCAAGGTCAAACTTTGTATTTGCAACCTTTATATGTAGCATTTGGTTTGTTTTGACTATGAATTCAAATGGGCAGGGTTTAGGTTTGTAAAGTGTACAGTTTAACAGTCGTATTACGCAACACTAAAAACATTGTTAACCAAGATTTATCTACTGGTCTGGGGGTAGTACCAGTACCTACCTATATAGGATTTTATGTCTCTCAGCTTTCTGCATGAGGGGCTAAAAATATACTTTAAAAAAATGAGTATCAAATCAAATGTGGTTTGGTGTGCACCCTTTCGCGTCATTGAATTAAGATGTTGCAAAACATTTTCAAACTACGTACTGATAACGCTAATAACTACGAACAAATAAAAATCACGTTATGCTTTTCCAAGTCGATGATTACGAAACCCAAAAAGCACATCGTCCCTGCATTTGTGTCACCCTGTGTTTTACAACCTCGCAGTAGAAATCAATGAGTGCGACAAATGGATAGAAATCCTTTTAATCACATTACTGCAAAATGCATGCATCCATGCAGCCAACAATAACTCGCAATCAGAACTGCATAAAGATGTAGGATAAGCGTAAAATGACCTTGTACATTGATTATTTTAAACCAGGCCTAGGACCCCAGATGAAATAATAACTAATCATTTGCTTCAAAAGATTTACAAGATGTGTTAGTCACAAAAATGCATATTAAACGATGTGTCATTCCCAATAATTAATAACCGTTTGAGATATTGTTTGTAACAAGGATATGTATTGTAGTTATTTATTTAGTAGAATCTCCCATTTGCCCAGTTATCCGCTTTTTGGCCCATTTAAAAGGGAAAATATGTCATGGTGGAAGGATAGTTCTGAGATCTAAAGTCAAACTGTGCACTTCTACCTATAATGTATGCTTGCTGCCGACATTGAAAAATTGTTGAGTGCTGACTAATTCGCTTGATGCTTCCACATAATAGTAGTATCTTCCATATCAGCATTTTTACAATTGACCAGACACGGCCACTATCATTACCCAACATGAAAACGACCAAGCATTAAATAGAATAGCAATATATACTATAATCGGTATAGTGCAAGCAAACGCATCCGCAGGAAATGCTTGCTAGATAGAGCCAATGTGCAAATTCCAAACTTCAGATAGACATAGTGCAATAAGGCGTCAATACGTATAGACATAGACGTATCTTGTTGTTCTTGTTATTGCATATTGTCTACCGCAAAACGCAAAACTAAACTGGCATTAATTACAATGAGATGAAGTACTGCAAAAAGCTGTTGAC
>JAANSN010002364.1:1086-24626 GCA_036850665.1 Dicranocentrus wangi | reverse complement strand
TTAAAATACATGGGAAAATTTCGTTGCTAAAGGACACCCAGGTTTCTTGGCATGCTTTCTACAGTCACAGAATGGTTTCATCTATTTATTTTCCAACATCTTTGGCTAACTACATTCTGAAAAATTACCGGTACACAGTATTTTGCAAGAAGCGTTTTTTACGAAACTTGAAAGGGACTCGATCATTAGCAAGCACGATATTATATTGGAGTTGAAACAACTATATTTTTTGTATCAGGGTCACTCATAAATGAGCGTAGTGTATAAAGACAAAGGTAATAAAAATTGGTGTGAAGTAGACTTTACAAAAGTATATAACACTTGGAAGTAATGAGGATAATGATGGGGGTGATGATGATGATGATGATGTCAGCACTTGGAAAGTGTCAAACCAATGTACATATTAGGAAACTCGCAAAAAGCAAGGTTTTGGAGTAGAATATACGACTTTGGAATAGTGCACACATATGGAGCTTTACGACATGCGAGGTATATAATCAATTATAATCATTATGGTTCATAGGGGACGTTATGAACTCAAAAAAGAGATAATGTTACGTGGGGATATACGAGTATGAATGTAACATGAGGAAAAGCTGGTTCGCGGTGTTGGTCGTCCACTTTCATTTCATCTTTCAACCCTGCTTTCCTCTCTACCTCGACCGTTCCAATTCCATTTTTCCAGGCAAATAGAAAAAAAAATCATTGGACACATGTCCACAGTGTCTTGGAAATGTGTTCTCAATAGGTTTCAACAGTTACTCCGAGACACATTCAGGGTGGTGGTTCCAGGTGTTTTGTAGTACTTCTGGACTGGATCCTGATTTTCATTAAGTCTATCCATTCCAATTGAATGGGAGTTCACTTTGGTTGGGCTTGCGTCATGTGGACTGTGTGGACGGGTGACAGTGTCCAGCGGTTTTCTTGAGGTCTCGTTAAAATCAGACGAAAACCAGAGATAGTATTTATCCGTGACCACAATACATAAAATTTGGATGTATAGGGGACAATCTGTATACCTATTATGTGTAGCATTTTCTTGTGAGGCGGTGGTGATGTGTGATAACAAAGAGCAGAGCACATTAAAAGTATTGTTTTCCATCCATCCAATTTGGGTGTCTTATCGGACTCGTATACATCACAGACAAACACACACACACACACACACACACACATTACGGAATAGATGGGGTATGCCAGGATTTCCAGTTATTATTATTATCCAAAGATTTCTTAAACATGCTGTTTCCTGCCTATATAAGGCTTATCCCGTATGCCCTATTATCTATTATTACGAACACATATTATAGGTCTGCCTGCCTGCACCCAAGTAGTACATGGCAAATTTCCATTTTTTCCATTTCATTGTAATTGCAAAACCAATTTCCCAAATTAATTCCAATTTTTCAACAAATGAATAACTTTACATGTATTTAGGCCAAATATCCCTGATGTTCAGCAGCTATCGTGGAAATGTTTGTGGAAAATGGGCTCATTTCAAATTGCAATTCCAGAGAGGAATTCATGAGCATTAAATCTGTCATCATCTGTTTCACGGCTAATGAACCTCGGCCATTCTTTCTTTCTGGAACGGTACGTGTCTGTGTTAAAATCTCTGGAAGCGCATGATAGGGGCTAGTTTTTGGTGGAAGGCTACATGCATGGTTTCCAAAATAGAAAACAAATTTTATTAGTCCCCGAGGAGTCGCCGATTCAAAGAAAGTTGGCAAGTGATTTATTGCCCTTTTCACACATTTTACACGCACACACAGCACCCCTGGAAAAAAAGTTTTTTTTGCTAAGACTCTTTCCCGAAAGAGATAGAAAGAAGTGAGTTGAGAGTTGGGGCTCGACTGTGAGGCAAAAAGTTAAAAATCCAGATGGGTTCAGAAGAGGATGACGGGATGAGAGCATGAGGAGGAGAGTGAAACTGAATATACGTTGAAAAGAGTGAAAACAAAGCTAGTTTTTATCGGAAACCGGAGAGGTGAAGTGTGGGACAGAAGAAGGTGGTTGAGTTGACCTTCAATGATTGAGAGAGTGGAGGCGCATGGGGGTCGTCGTGGTAGTAGGGCGTATGGGAGGTACGCCACAGTGGAGATTGGTAGCTATAACCGAGACTACTACTCCCAGCTTAGTCACCATCACAGTCATTCCACGCAGAGTCACCCGTGTCCAGTGACCTTAGGTTTCGACACGAGTTTGGTGCCATGGCCAGGAATAAAGTATTCTTGTGTTAGAGTACTGGAGCTGTACTGTAAGGTGTTCAACCAGCAGGAACTCTACGAGCTTATTGTCCGGTAACGGAAAATTGCTGACAAAAGGAGGTGGAAGGAAACCTTATTGTGATTGATATTCCAGGCCCACTTTTTATCTTCCCTATTTATTTTTTACTTTTCTAAAAAGGAAAACATGCAAAAACTGTAAGTGTCCAAGGGACGCCCATGATCTCTTCCATGATGAGTGGATCACTGTAAGACAAAATCTGGGATTGACATCGACTACAGAGCCGATTCATCGTTTGACCTTCCCACGACCGTATCGCATTAAAGGATTTACCTGGGCACCTGCTAACCTCACCAGAGAACAGGTATCCACAAATCCATATCCACGTCATGGTTTATCAATATCAACCAATAATGTGTGCTAAACATCAGATAACCTCCTCGAATAATGTTTATTCAATTCAATTCAATAAAATATCTTTTCTGTTACAGGTGAAAATATTCTTCAAGGATTTTGACCCAGACAAGATCCCACGGTCTGACACTCTCGGGGAGCAGTACAGGGATCGACAACTCTCCCATCAAGTCCCAAAACAGGCATGTCGCCTGCAAATGAAGTGTATAATAATTGGGAATACATATACAAAGTAGTGCTAATTTAATGTTAGAATTCGATTTGTTTTATAGGATTTAGCGGTAGCCTACTGTAAGCACGTTAGTTCCGAGGATCACTCTGCATACGAGGAATTCATAGAGACCCGTAACGAAGTTGCCCTTGATGTAGGCTATGTCGCCACTGTAATCATTCCAGATAAAGTATGCCCGTCTTATTGTTTTTTTAATTAAATTGTTTGCCTCGAACTTGAATTATTTGCAATTGGACTTGCTAATTTTTGCAGACATGTCCAACATGTGGGAACTCTGTTGGAATCGGAGAACTAGCAGTATTCGCGCCGAAAGTTGATGATACCACGTGCTGGCACCCAACTTGCTTCATTTGCAGTGAATGTAACGAGCACCTTGTTGACCTCACTTATTGTAAATACAAAGGATCCGACTTATTCTGTGAACGACATTATGCTGAAAAGATGAAGCGTCGCTGTGCCGCTTGTGACGAGGTAAGCGACGATACTGCTCATCATATTCACAATAATCACAATGCAAATATAATATGCAGAGTAGGCGAGCACGCCAGCAGTGGCTTCACCGAGTTCATCAGCGCAATCTTGGTGACGAGACGGGAAAAACTGAAAATGAATTCGCTGTTTATCCTCTCGACTCTTTCCAACGGGACACTAGAGTACGTCATATTCCAAAAATGTAGAGATGTAGAGAGGCTTTCTCGTAAGCAAAATTTAGCAAATTCTGAAATTCTTGGCATGCATAGGACCTAACCGATTGAAATATCTGTACTAGTACAGTACTTACAAATATTAAGTTGTAAGTCAAAGGCTGTTTAGAATTGTCATAATCTAGGAGTGGAGGGTACTTGACACTTTAATTATGGTTGATTCTGATTCCTCTATTCGCTGACAGTTTCCCACATGATTCGGTGTGTTGGAACAACAGGCTTTGCAGAACCACCTGATTTACAAATCTTGCTGTAAATAGTCACGAAGATGAATGGTAGTGTGATTCAACGAATGGCATTCTCAATCAGTGAATGGTAATGCAGCCCTCACATTCCAATTTCCAATGCCGATGATAGCAAACTATCTAGGTAGCTCAAGTTTTTACCTCATGATGGTTCATGTAGGATGTCACATTTATCCAATGCAAGAGCAGCACTGACCGCTCTTTTTGCGAATGCATACATTTCCAATTCCCAGTTACTCTTTATGATTGCTTTCATAATGTTCTTGTATATATGACGGTATTTAAACACGAAACAAGGTTCAGCCCATATGGGCTCTATCGTCCCCTTGTCATGAAAAACTAGGCCACCAGAAAAAATAGAGTCATGCAGTGTTTACATATCCGTCTAGATTATGCACGTTTCTGTAAATCTCACAGCCGGACTGGCTCACGTACACAATCGTATTAATCATGTTTTCTTAATGTGGTCTGGCTCCCGTCTACCCTATTCCCAAGCAGAAGAATGGGTTCCTCTATTCTAAACATTATGCAACCAAATGGATTTCCCATATTTTTTGAAAACATTTTCCTTTCAAATGTGTGTGCCTCGCTCGGCTACAGAGTTTCGGTTTATGTGCACATGGCACACACTACATGACGAAAATGAATGGAGAGTCATTGCAGAGACATATCGTTTCAGGAGGATGTAGCGGGATGCCACCCGCTACTAAAAATAACGTCCCATATCTGTCCGAATTATTAGGTTTTAGCACAGAATGGGGTTGAGCAGCGGAAGGCATATCGTATCAGCCATTTTCCCAGCGAAAAGTGTCACCGTTTTCTCACATTATTGGGGTGTCATCCAAGCGGAGAAAACCGAAACGCCTACGGGTACAAAAGATCAGTTTCACATTTTGCAGTTTGTTAAATGAACCCTGCTGATTGGACGGTGGCTGATTGAACAGCGATTGGGCTTGGAATTTAAAAATTGGGGTTAATATGCATAGGTGATATAGTCCTACGTGTGCTACCTGCCTACGTGTATGTTACTTGTTGCTGCATAAACCAACTCGGCTCGGTTTGTATGCAAATCTAAAAAAATAACTCTTTTTTTTTAATTTTCATTTTGCATGCATCCTGTAGGCATCTAATGAATAAATCTTGTATAATGTAAACTCGTTGTGGATGTGTATAAATTATTCGTGTTTGGTTGTTAGTGAAATGTAGATTTTCTTGGCAGGAGTTCCCTCATTTAACCCCATTTACTTGTGACTTGTCTCGGTTTGGATAACGCACACTCCAACATTATTTCCCATCTGAATTATGGAATGTAGGCAAGTATTGACGGGATTGAGGAAAAATGAAAAGAGTGTTGTCTTTGGTGGAAATATGAGATGATGATGAATGTCGAGGGATGGGTGTCATATGATCCGATAAGTTGGGAATGGCGACGACTCCCCAGTGAAAACTTAATTGTTGAAAGGTGTTTCCATCCATTTCTAATAGCACTTTGTTGGTGGTAAGCGCAAGGCGGTAGAATTTATCGCTAGTCTAGGTGGCCTGCTCTAATTGGTCTCACTATTGTACTTCAAAATTGATTTTATTTTTGATTCCGTCTCATTTTCAATTAATGGAAATGGGATGAGCCAGAAGGATAAATACTGCTGGCACGTGTGAACCGTTTTTTACAGCGAATTCCCTGAAGTGGCTGAAGCGTCAACGGAATTGTAGCTCTGCCTACACCAGAGTGACAAGAAGGCGTTAAATTGTAACCCAACTTCAACATAAATAGTATGATGCAAAAGGGAAAGTACGCGACAAACGACATTCATCTTTCAGCAGACAAAGGAATTCAAAACAGTATGCAAATTAATTATCCCTTCTTTCTAACACCAGTTTATTTAGGAGTTTCTTGGTGCACTGCGCACACCCTGTCCATTCCAAACCAACTTATTGCGTGTAGTATTTATTGTTAGTAGATTTCCTCTTGGATTATTCCACTAATGTGAAAACCATCAAGAGTGGAACTAGAAAATGTGTAAGAAAAATTCTACTAGAGCTCCCGGCTTCTACGAAAATATTTTGGTGATGCGTTGGTGGCAGTCAGTTTTTGTCAGTTTTGAAAGAATATACGGAGCAACGCCTTAATATTATGATGGTGTTATGACTCTGGCAGAAAGGATAAGGAGATGGGGATGATGACGACGGGAATGCCGGTTTCAGTTCCGGAAATAGATGTGCACCATCTACGTAACACGTACTTACATAATGTTGTCTCCTCCTCTCGCTTATGTTGTTATTGCAAAGAGGAGAGCCGCCTTACATGCCTCCGCACGCGACCCTTTTTTAAATATTGTTTGTACAAATGTATCAACTCTTTGCACACGGCCTGGTCCTCCATTCCCTCTCCATCAGTCGTAAATATAGCTTGGGCTGAACTCCACTGAAAGTGAACTCGGTAGAAAAAAAAATCCACAGTTTCCTCGTTGCTGTTTATATGCGGGCTATTATCTTAAGATATGTTATGTACGGGTTGACGTAATAACTTGGTTGGTATATAGCTTCCCCGAAAATGATGTGCCATCACATCGTAGCAGCAAATGCACACACATCCAAAGAATTTTAAGAGCGGGTCTTTCCACATTTAATGGTCTCATTAAGAATATTTTAGCAAATAGTTGGTTACACTGGTAGTGGTGGATCCCACCCAGTGAGGGTAAAATGTCATATTGCCCGTACATGAATGCTAATTTATTCCATGATCTGGGCTAATTATAAATGAAAAGAGATCAAACAACGTGGAAAGTTTGTGAGATGTTTTCCTACAAAAAATATTTTGTATTGGAGCAGGATAATTGTTGGCAAAGGTCAAACACTCAAAAAAACCGAAGCACGTACAGTAGCAGCCACGACATTACCTTCCTGATATTTCCTCAATTTGTAGCTTGTAGTTGGGGAAATATATTATATGGGTCGACGTGCATGGTGAAAAAAATGAGTGAGGATGAAAGTCTTTTTTTTTCTGGCTTGGCTCAAGTTTTTACTATAGCTTTTTAGCTAATTGGACCGACAACAAAGCAGTAGACAAGGAGGAAATACAAATACACCGTGTATTTGAACTAGCTCGTCATGTCTTGTCATTTCGTTATCTGGTCGACAATACCATTTTTTCGTGAATTTCCACCCTGATCCACATTTTCCTCCGGCTTTTATGACTTTTGGCGGAGAGCTTTTAGGTTTAGGTTGGAATAATAACTAGGGATAAATTGTGACCTTGACTTTTCTGAAAATGTGGATTTGTGGCACAAAAACCTGCTCCTCACCACATCTACTACAGCTATTTTCTCGTTCGGCAAAACTTGGAGAATGAGTACAGAACAAATAATCAAAACTGTGAATAAAAACATCAGGAGGATGCCTCCGCTCCGCGTGTATCCATATTTTTCTTCATTTGTCGACCTCAATAATATCTTGCTGTGTTTATTATTAACCACACGGAGCATGTATATGTATGTAATGTTTTGGAAATGGAAAGTGCCGACTTTTCCATTTTCATCACTTCTCGAACATTCCTTCATCAGGTTGATAGCCGCGTCACACAACAGATTCAACGATGACATGATCTTGTCTCCCTTCCAAACTATATGGAATGGAAGCACATTCGTTGAGATATGTATATACATATGCCATCACGATGACATATTGCAAAATGTAATAACAAATTCGTTCAGCGAGTACAAAAGCGCTTATGTTTTGAACATTGAACAAAATTAATAATAAATTGTGCCCGACATTTTTTCTCAAAAATAAACTGCTCAGCTACGCATCTGCTCCGACTCGTTCTCCGATCGGGGAAAGAACAAAAGGAGCAATCATTTACTCTCTTGGCAGGCTCCTCGCTTTTGCTAATGTGTGTTTTCCATTTGCTTTGTTGTTTTCCGGGAGCAAACAAGTTGGAGGAGACTGGCCACTTTTGCATGTCGCCACAATTGACAGAGCTAATTAGCCATTAAAAGCTGTATGAGAGGTTGAGAGATAGCGTGACGGGTGGGAGCAGCCAATAATTGTGTATTTTCCGAGGGATTCCATTTCCCATTCAGTTTTCTTTCTACGAATCGACTGGTTTTTCAGTTTGATGCGAAACGGAATCAGATCACAAAATACACGAACATTTCGATCCAGATTGAAACAAGAGTTTCACTTTAATTACGAGCAGCTAAAGAGAAATAGAAGAAGAAGAAGAAGAAAAAAAACGAGAAAATTGTTTTGTAGTATCAAGTTGCTCTTGTTTGGCTATCGGAAGAGTGATTTGCCAAGTTAGACAGAAAACACGATCCGACCGACCGATGGCAAGCTTGCATTCCGAAGTTGACGGAGTGGCAAAACAGGGGATAATGAAAGTGTGAATGAATCGATGGAATGGAAAAGAGGGATAGAGTGATTCTCTGACATTTGATCCCCGTCATCTGTCTCAAACTATTGGATAAAGCGTTTGAAAGCTGACCTAAATCTTCACTTTTACGATCCCATGTACGAAGTTACCTTTATCCGATGGGGAAAAGTAATTAAAACCTATTTTAAAGGCGGTAGATTCACCTTGCAAAATGTAAAGTGCATCTATCTAGCTTCAAGATTAAAAGTAGGTTTATGATTTCCCGATCGGCTTCCAAAAATAATTCGACAGTTGAGCTGACTCTTTGGGGATCAAGCTTGGGAAGTGGCTGTTTTTGTTGGGGAGAAGTGGGACTATACTATGCCTACCTAGTTTAGTGGCAGTTGCAGGGGAAATAGATGGGAGATGGGACTAACCCAACAAGTGGATTTAGAGGAAGGACTTTTTCCTTTCCCGTTCCAAATGAAAAAGAAAACGGCAATTGGCATGAGTTGAAGTGGTGAGGTAAAATCATGATGAATGGGATTTCCTTGTTTGACAGGGATTCAGATATGAAGCATATAGCATAGCATAGTAAATCATCTACCTATAGACCGAAAGAAACCCCGCGTTCAGGCTTATAACACATAACACATAACATATGCTTATATGCTTCATAACACAAGGGGCTCTTGTAATCGCAAGCAAAGTGACTGTTGACTAGTGTTGACTGCGAGTTGAAGAAAGGCTCATCTCTTATGTACACACAAGGGGAGTGTTGTCATCAATTTGTAGGATTGTTAAAAATCCATACTACATAGCTACATCCGAAATGCCAAGAATGTCTGCAGGTACCAAGCAAAAAAAAGATGGAGAACGGTTTTTGAAGGCTAGCAGACTACACGATTAACAGCCCTTAACATTCTAAGGTCACCCGTCATATTCAATATTCAACAAGCTCCTGACTTTTGGTTCAGTTTTAGCACGCAATTTACGTTCTTTTTATTTGGCTGCATGTCTAATCCCTATTCCGGTTTTCTGGTTAGCCATCCTCTCATGCAAACCGAATCGGGTAAGATAACGCGGAGATAGAAAAAAAAATATGCTCCACTCACGACATGTTTTTGCTATTCTATCTCCCCACATTTTAGGCATGTGTGTGCACTCTGAGTGAGTGAGACAGAAGCACATGTACCACGTCCATCTAACAGGGAATACCTACCCATGAAGATTTTGTGCACCCTGTCGACGTTGTTGTACGTATCCTCTTTGCCTCTTCGGTGTCCTCTTCAATTCCGCATTTTCAAACTCATTTCGTGTTTGGTCTCTGCCAAAGCCAGAGATAACACTCGCTCCTTGTTCCATCTCTAATAATACAGAGAGAGAGAGAGAGAGAGAAAATATCTCGTCGTTTTGTTCACTAATTTTGATATTTCTATCCATCCACCCACATATTGTGTGAGTTGTTTTAAATCTCGACCCAATTCCGGACTAGGTGTGTGGTGGTGTGTCATAGATATTTAGTGTTTTCAAATCTAACATTTTTGAGGACACATTCCGGCTTGTCCAGCTCAATCTTTGAATATGGGTGATGTCGAGGTTCAAATGCAAGTGACGACGACGGAAAAGAAGGTGAAAAAAGTGAAGAAGACTTCCAGCAAAACGACAAAAGCCGTTAAGGAGGGTTCTGTTGAGATTGAAGAGCAACAAACCATAATTACCTCCACCGAAGGTGGTAGCGAGGACGGGGGTGGCGAAGGGGAAAAGGAAAATGTTCTCCCTGTCGAAGACTCCCCGCAACAAGTCAACAATGGCGACACGTACACTTTATATTTTTCTAATCGATATTGTGCATTGTAGCAAGCAATTAATAAAACCCATGGCTCAGTAGTAGTCAGTTACGAGCACTCTCCTATTTACAAAACCGGCTGTTGCACCGAGGTATTAAGGAAATGCAGAGAGAGCTCGAGAGGTTTGTTCTCACAAAAAAGTCACACATTGCATCTCTCTGCGTCCGAGGTTATCGACCGAAAAGAATGTATATGAGATATCTCAACAAGCAAAGCAAGGTCTAACCGTTTGATGCAGCAGTAGAGAGTGAATTGCATTAAAAACAACAATTTTTCTTCTTTTGCACTTCTCATTTCTCTCTCCCTCTCGCTTTCTGCCTCTCTCTTCCATCAAACAATAACATACTGATACCACCACCACCTACATTAGCACCAGTAAGTTTGTTGATTAAGCGACTGCGAATATAATGTAGATCGTGGTTTGCGAATCCCCCAAGGATAACTTCCGTTAGGTAGTTGGTTGAAGTTACACTTTTTACAGTCCTCTGCTAATGGACATCATGATGATGAGAGAGGGGATTACAGGATGTGATTTTGATCACATTGAATATTCTTGGAGGTGACGTCACTCCCAATTGCATTTAAATAACATCACATCATCATCATCTCGATGTTCGTTCGGGTATGTTTTGCTGCATGAGTGTCTCGTCGAATGTTTTTGTGTGGACATAGATCTGAGTCATGCATGCACATGCATAATATGCGATGAGAGATGAGATGTAATAATATGCTCTTGTAACATTCTTCATGGTCGCATCCCAATCCTTTGCCATCTCGTAACATTTTTCTTATTGTTCTCCATCCACTAAAATATGTGTATTGAGTAGATTAGTATGTGTAGGTAGGTGCATATTTGGCGAATTAAATGCCGAAAGGAATGGGAGAGTGAGCAGCTGAAGTGTAAAAAAATATATATTTAAGTTTTTTAGTAAATTGTGGGTTTGAAGCAGATTTTTAAAAATATCCAGTGTACGTGAAGCCATCAGACTAATTTTGAGGTAAGTATTTTCTTCATTTCTTTTTGGTAAATCCAATAACAGTTTTGATTTATATTAACGAGCTGTGAGGAAATGGTTCACGCCTCCTTTACTGGCTTTAGTCATCATTTTGGGAAATTGGATTTGCATGAAATATTATTGTGACTTTTGGTGGAAATAATGATTCACTTGGATTTTGAAAGGGGTGACAAACTTTATGGGTGCAAGTGTATACGGATGAGGTTCACCAAATTCCATTTTTTGCTAGTATTTTGCCTATTTATAGATCACTGTCGACGCGAGGAAGAATTTAAGTAGAGTATTTATATACATTGAATATTATGCCTGTGCTGGCTTGTTGCATGCCACGTTTAAAAGTGTGGGAGGGGAGGAAGCTGAGTTGGCAAAGGAATGTATTGCTGGAAAGATTCGCCAGCCAGCAGAGATCTAATATATTTTCTCAGAGCATCTCCCTCCTTTACCGCGTGAATAAAATGCCTCGTGTTCAAAATTCGACGTGGTAACACGGACGGGGTAGAATATATGTAAACATGAAACGGGGAATCGGGGCTGCCAGGCGTGTATCCACATGCTGTTCGGCGTCACGTCTTCCAGAACACAGAGGGACAAATGTTTTCTCTCAAAATATGTGTAGGGTACGTATCTGCCTCAAACGGGTGGAATTCACGGGAATCCTCCTGAAATGACATGTAATTTTTCTTGCTGTTGTTATATGAATTGGTAAAAGATTGAGCCTGGCATTCACGCCCCTGGGGCACACTATCCACCTGCGAAATGTCGCTTTAGTGTGAATAGAAGGCGACAACAAAACGCAGGAAACGTGAAACATGGTAAAAAAAACATTAATACAACGATGCAAATGAATCTATAGACAATTGTGAATGAGTTGGGAGGATTTGACAGCGTGTCTGGTTTAGCTTGAGATTAAAAGATTTGGGTGATGATGAAATGACAACCTTGTATATTGGAAATAAGAGTTCGGGTGGTGTCCACCTTGAATCCTTGTGTTAGCGGTTTTTTGTCGAGTAGGATAAAACATATACATATAGAACAATAATAGGAGAGGTAAGGTTGAGATTTTGAGATTAAAAGCAATTTTTTGTTAAATTTTCCAGTTAATTTTTAGTGGAGAGTCGACCCAGGCGATGAACAAGGACTGGCATGCTCACCACTTTTGCTGTTGGCAATGTGATGAGACGCTGGGTGGGAAAAGGTACGTCCTCCGGGATGATCACCCGTATTGTGTCTCCTGCTACGAAGCTGCCTTTGCTAATACATGTGACCAATGTCACCAACTGATCGGGATTGGATCAAAAGTAAGTATACTCTTGCCCTGTCTGCCATTGTTCCGCAGATGTTATTATCAAGTCGAAATTACGCTAATAATGAAGTGATAGTAATTATTATTTATTGTGTATTAGGTACTAGAATACGATACTTTATACTATTGCCATTTTAAACCACCTACCTAGGTATATCCATATACTCCATATTATTTATACCGATTTCCGTCATGTACATTTAACGAGACAAGACAATTCTCTGGCGAATTTTGCTCTGTTCTCTATTTACTCGTTTTCCCCGTCCTCCATGTTTGCAAACCGACTAAACTAAACATCCGGAACAATGACTCGAGCATTATTTTATGATGTAGTCAAGTTAAGTATTATTCCGTCCGTGGAAATTTGCAGGAATCTCAACGAATCTTAATCTGAGTCAGTTTTGCCTTCTCCTCTTTCATATTTCAGGATCTATCCTACAAAGAGAAGCATTGGCACGAGAATTGTTTCTACTGCTTCAAGTGCAGGATCTCCTTGGTTGATAGGCAGTTTGGGTCCAAGGTAAGATACTATACCACCAACCAATACTCACTTTATGTTTCCTTATGTAAAAAATCTGCTGCCTTAAATAGCTCTTCTTTGGGCTTTGCATGCACTCTCTCCTATCCACCACACTCACAGACAGACACCGACCCAATGCTCCCTCACCCAAGGCTGCAAAACAAAGACATCGATTGCATGCACATTGGCGTGCAGTAATTACAATGAAATTGCATTTTACAGGTGACATTCCAAAATTTAGTAAGGGCTGTGTACTCCTCACTAGTCCTCATATCACGTAACAACGTGTATCATCCTTCCTCCATCCACAATAAATTGATTTTCTCACATCAGTCCACAGTCCTCTCTGCAAAGAAAACAAGTTGATACAATCTGGAATCAAAAATGGTTATCTTTATGCATATCGGCCCACCGTATTCCCCTCCTCTTCCCAGTTTTCTCCTCCTCGTCCTAAAACGACAACGACACCCTCAATTACATTGACACCGCTAATTTCACGCTTGTTGTACCAATCAGATTGATTTTTTAAAGAAATCAATCATAATTTATGGAGAGAGAAGCCTAAAGCCGGACTACCTACCTAATATTGCACCCACCACAATCGTGATTATAGATTCCAATATCCAATAATTTGCACTTATTTCGTTTCGTGTAATTGCAGGCCGACAAGATTTATTGCAGTCCATGTTACGAAGCCCAGTTTGCTGCGCGGTGTGACGCTTGCGGAGATGTGTTCCGAGCAGGTAATGCCAAAAAAAACTATGTTCACGTGGCGTATCTAAATTTTCTGCATAGAAACACACACCTGTGCCCCTTCACAGCCCATTTTACTTTTTTTCCTCCTACGCTGCATCACGCGTTTTCGTGAAAAACTTTTTTTCCTTTCGCTTCTCATGTCTCAAGAAAATCAAAATATCACGAAAGCACTTAAAGCATGGGGTGATAACGACGTGTTTTTGAGACCGCACACATCCGTCAACCATACATACATATTACATCCATGTCAATTTTCCCTAACAGACGCTGGAATTTAATTGGGTTTGGAGGTGTGAAGAGGATTTGCATTTCATGGAATTAGAAAAATGTGCAAATGATGTCAGTCCTAAACTTACTTGGTTGTTTTTTTACGGCTCTCCTTTTTCATCTCTCCGACATGACATGGGAATTCACTCAGCGCAATGCATTCTCGCTCAATAGGGATCAATTACGGGGCAATGAGAGCTACTCCTAATTTGTCTGGTCGGCCATAAAAATCCTCTTTTAAAATCCGTTAATTAATCTCGTAGGCAGAAAAACGATATCGTCACAGTTGTTGATTGGATTTTTGCACATAGTATCTGTTCCAGTCCAGAGTTCCACCTGGATCCATTCCAGCTCTATCACTTTCCATTTAATTACAAAAGTGATTATGAGGATGCCTGCGTGCCTTGTCATCTTTTTAAAAGAATCTTGTTTAAAATGTTGTTTTGTCTGAGGATGAGCATAACAAGAGAATGTTTTGTAGGAGTGGGCGTATTTTTATGTAATTTTTACTCCAAAACGAATATATTTGTTTTTTCTGGAGGTAAAAGTGACACGGCATGTAAATTAAGTGCTGCTCGTGGGTAAAGATGCTTACTTGTAACAACCAGTTTTGAGCTCCATCAACATTTTAATGATAATGCTAATGGCAGTTATCTGCCAGCAGGAGTAAAGTTGGAGTGGTCAAGGTGGAAAAAATGATACCATGTTTGGCCGGAATGGGGTAGGTCTGCCGGGAAAATTTATTGCCTGGTGCTACCTATATTTTCCAAACTTGCCTGCTTCAACTATGCCAAATTCTTCGATTCGATACCAATAACACTGCTCGAGCGAGCGTACTATTAACGATGGGGTGTCCTGGAGAAAGGAATTTAGACAAAATAGCCTGCAACTCTAACCTTGGGAACTTACCAATTATTATATCACTAGCCCACCGCCGCGTACTATTACTCAAGTCACCCTCCAGGGATTGAATCTACACGACGAGTATTATTGCACATTGGAAATACGTCGTTGTATCCAGAGGAATCATGCACCTCAACTCAGGACAATAATTGTCCAGCGAGCGAAACCCATCCCATCCCACACGTGTCCACCACCATTTCATTTCAATTATAGCTAAAAACAAAAGAGCGCTCTGTCAGTGGGACTATTTCTCAACAGATTTTAATAATCTCCCACGGGAATCATGTTACCATCAAGTCATAATGATCGATGACCGTGTCCATTTATAATTACTGCTGCGGAGAATGAATGGCACGATCAATTCTGGTTTTAATTCTGGTTTTCTCTTCTGCGAAATATGGACAAATAAACTTTTAATTTTCATAACAAAAGATTCAGGGAAATTGCAGCGAGATATAGTTGTTTTTGTTATTTCTTTTTCTAAAGCGTAGCAAAATGACAGCAGTATTAGTTAATCAGTTTCGGTGGTGTCATTTTCAGATTGAGTTGAGATTGTGTAGGCGGTTATGTCCATATTATCTACTCGTATAAGAGGCGATCCCAATGACTTTTACGAAAAACAAAATACCGTCCGTCCCCCAATTGAACATCTGCTCCTCTTTTGTTTTAAAAAGGGATAGTCGTATAAATGATTAATGATTACAAAACCATTTTATGCGAGCCCGTATCACAAGTGTCTTTGCTCTTTTTTGCGCTAACAACTTAATTGCGTACGGTATTGTTCTCTGTTGACTTTGGTGAGCAAATGGTTTACGATTTTGTAACGAGGAATTTACGACTCAAATGAAGAGAAATGGTTGCTGCGAGAGTGATCTTACAACTCTTCTCCTCTGCCTTTTTACAACAGACATCGTCCATACCTCAGATGTTTCTTCCATTTTAAAAGGAAAATGGTTTATGAGCCCTGTTTCTCTCTCTCTCTCTCTCTTCCCAGAAATAAGAGTCGTAAACTGAGAGTGTAGCAACGGACAAATTGAAATGGGAATGTTATTATTGGCAATAAAAAATCCATCTTACATCTCCAATAAATCCCAACAACAAAATTAACATTATATTGATCACGCCACGTCATTCATTTATCCTTGCGAAGACGCAATATGCGAAATAAAATGGGTTGGGAAGATGCGATAGGCACACCTGCTGAGAGTTCTGTCATCCCTTGTAGAATCCGTCTTTCTTGATATGGTTGAAAAATCAAAATTGAATATTGAGGTCAAAGGCATATTATGTTCCACGTACTATTCTCGGCTCAGCTCATGGCGCTCAACAGCGAACTACTGATGATAATAAGTGACGTAAACAGGTTTGAAAAACTGACAATAAGAACTGTATCATTATTAGGAATTATATATCTTGTCTCGAGGATTGCTGTAACACCTGTTTGCTGTAAAATTACAGAGAGCAAGGTTGCATATTGGGTTGCGAACACAATGGAAAATTAGCCACCACCCCAGTTCCTAATCAACCTTAGTAATTATGCGTGGAAATAATACACCGGGACAAAATTGGGTTTACTTTTGGCGGATAAATTACAGTTATTACGAAAGGGGGTAAAAGGGTGGGTAACTATATCTTAGATTGGTCGAGATGATGATCAGTACCTCAAGTGTGAAAATATTATGTAATCATGTGAATCCATTGATTATGAAGTGGTGGTACTCACCATTTCATTTTCCCGATGACGGTCAGTTTGTTTTATTTTGTCGAGGAATGATGATGATGGCAAGTTGCGTTTTAGAGGTGAGATATCCGTATCGCAATAAGATGGGATGAGTTAGTCCAAAAACGGCGTTATTGTTATGACTTGCGATATGAGATGAACGAAGAAGGCTACAAAATTTTTGTCAGTGCCGAAAGGGACGTTTTTGCAAAGGAAAACGTACAGTATTCCTTCCTAATCATTGTCTTAAAATAAACATCCGGAGGTCGCACCTCCGCAACAAAAAGCTCACAACAGATGGGGAGATAAGAGAATTGAGATGTAACAGTAGTTCTGGGACAATTTTTTTTTGGCAAAGAAGGATCTACAAACAAGTCCATTTTTCAAGACGCAAATGGCAAATTTTATTAATTTGGTATTGCTCAGTTAATTGTCCTTGGAGGACGAAAGTGTAAAGGAAGAATAATATGCAATTTTATTTGGGCTTGTGAGATGAACGTTGTAGAGGTAGGATGCAGTGCACAATTTGCAAAAGGTGATCAGAACTGAATTGATGGGTTAATTTGTGTAATTTTTGAACACTTTGTTGCCGTGAGAGGACCCGTTCAGATAGTATGTCTGTTCAAAATGGGCCGTATCTGGCATGGCAGCTCGCGGAAGTTCCCTTTTGGTCGATAAACACGAATGACCCCATCATCATGACGGCAGAATGAAAGAGGATGTTAAGTGTTTTGTCAAGTAGTCCATTTCCATGCACCACCTGTGCACATATTTTCCCCAACCTATTGATTGCAAAAACGCTACTTGACTTTGCGCATGGGACTCCTACAAACAAACATCGTTAACTTCATGAATCCATCACAAGCAAGGCTTCCAATTGAAATGAATGTGTTTGACATTCCTTGTCCGCCGATGAGGAAAGCAAATAAAAATTTGAGCTGAGTCACACACACACACAAACGCTCGTTCTGATTCTGTGTGGAAGTAATCACAATCACAATCACTCCTTTTGTTTTTATATTGTAAGAATATGTTTATATATAAATAAACCATTTGGAATAGATATGTGTATCGCAAGCAAGGGAAATGTGTAAGCTAAAATTATATTCGCGACGTTTTATAACCAGCTATTGAATGACACTTTGCGCAATGCTAAAAAAATGGAAGAAGTTTGGCAGACAATAGAGATAAAAAAAGTATTTTCATTTTAAAGTACAACCGCTCCCATTAATTCAATTAAATTTATTACTTTGTTATCTCAATAACGTTTTAAACAAGGTCTCTGGCTTTTTGGGCGTTTTGCACGGACAAACCTATTTTCCCTTAAAAAATGTTCTCAATTTCTAATTTCCACACTATCCGGTTACGGACTAATAGAAGATCAGGCGCAAAGTTGGGTCACACGGTTCAACAAATGTTTTTTTTCAAATATCGGGTAACTCCAACTCGAAAAGATGAATGTAAATGGGATGTGCGCATGGACCATATACACTCCACCGCAAGCTCTAATTTGGGAGGACCGGTTTACTACAGCTTTTCTAAAGTGATGACGTCCAGTTTCCTTTCCATGAAAGTGGTCACACTTTTTTGTGGTGTTTTAAAGATATCCACTCTTAGACTCGCACGCACGCAGCATCCACTCTTGACAATTATTATTATGCTCTAGCTGCAAGTGGGTGGACACTTATCTGACTCATGACATTATTCCATTTGGAAAAAAAAAACTAGTCATCCTTTGAACATGTACTTTGTATTCTGTTGGAGGAATCGTGTTTTTTGCTTGTAACCAGTCAAAATGTGCCTGACCTGGCTACATACAATTCTCAATGAGAAATCTTGTACATGGTTATACTGTCAACATGCTCACGTCATGATCGTAATCCGCTGAAAAATGATGATTTTGTTGGAATTCAAAAGAGCGCATTTAATGATAAATTCTACGTAAAGTGTACCCAATTCAATTCAAAATGAGTGATTGTCTAGTGCCAGATTGTATACTATCTGCATCCGCAGAAATGAATTACAAAGTGGGAGGAGTCCATATTCTCTGGTTGTGTAGGAGCACAGATGGAATATTGTTCGCGTAATACGGCACACTGATAATATAACTATTATAAGTAATAACCTGATTTCCACGAAGGAAGAGAATGCTTACTTAATAGCCATCTCCGTTCAAAGGCGGACTTTCATTAAAAACGTTTTTGCATGATTGTAGGTTGTATAATCACAGATTCAAATTGAATTTTTCCTATTTTACAAAAAAAAGAACTGTAATTGCATTACAGTCTTTCTGGCATGCATACGTCCGTCTGGGATGTTGTAGCTGTTGTAATTGTAATGATATTTTAAGGCTGAAAAACGGGACAGGAAAAGGGTTAATTCGGCCAAGAAAAACATGGTCGAGTAAATATCCCCTCCAAAATTAGCTTTTGCATTCCTTGCTCACTACTCACTCATCTCGGGATGGGCTGGCTTCTAGCTGGAAATTGGAAGGTGAATCCGTGCACATCCTATTATTAGAAAGTTTATTTTTTGCACATACATTCGCAACAAACGAACGAACGAAACCCTTTCAATATGCATTCTGCTGCTGGAGGTACACATGTATAGCGAGAAAAGTTGTTAGTTATGTCCATGGGATGACCATATGCAGTTTAATTTCGTGTACGTACATCCCTCACTCACATCCTTCCTATGCAAACTCTGACGATGAGTTGAAAGAGAAACTCTTTTTTCTTCTCTAAACAACATGGATGGATACTATATGTCTGCGATGTCGTCAAATGAATAATTGTAAATTGCCTGTGGCTCCTAGCTTGTTCCTAGAGTATTACCTGGGCTTGCCTATTTTCTGCCTACATTTATTGAGATTCACACAGAGCGTGTGTCTATGCAGCCAGCCAAGTGGATATCTGTTCACAATCTCTTCTCACCTGTGTAGCGCGCAGTGGACGTCTTCGTTTTTCATATACCTAGGCCCACCGCTAATCAGAGTCTTTTTGGTCAGACATACACCTCGCTAGTCCTTGGCCGATCAGTTTGATATTGTCCAAGCTGAGAAGAAGAACAGCAACTAGCCAACTCGTCACTCGAATGTGAAATCGAAACATACTTGTTTTTCTTTCGAACGTTTCTCAAAATTTGGGAGTTTGCTTGGAGTAGTGTCGGTGTTGTTTGAAGGTGGTGTGGGAATTTCAGTGTTACATCTCAAAGGATGGGTGACATCAAAAATATGGGGGAGGATTTACAAGATCACCACATTGCAGACTTGATGTCTCGTGGTCTCAACTTGAAAAAGAAGAATGGCAAGCACTACCTGGTCACCAAGACGGTGACACCACCCCGTCGAGTTCATGAGCAAGACGATGATATTGCCATTCTCACCATGATCCTTCCTGGAGAAAAGTTTGAGTGCTATTTAAAGAAAGACTGCAAACTGGGCAATCCGAAGGAATGCAAGCTAGGTAATAATGGTGAAAATATCTATTTTTCAGAAACTTATTGATTTTCATATGCCACCTAAGCAAGCGGAGATACGAGCCGATTAGCTCGTACACGTAAAGCCATCTGTCTCAATCAAAAACTTTTTTTCTCTGTTGACGTGCTAATTATGGCCGACGAGTCAAGTCACTCATGATGAGAACTTTTTGTTTCTGATTGGTGCATGGTGCTGCTCCCATGCATGTCGTGCATGACTCTCCTCAATAGAAACTCTGGCCCAGTCAGCTCTGTTAAAGGGAAATCAGGGTTTTTATTTTGCTTCATTTATTTTGATTGCCCTGTATAATTTGTTCCACCATCTGGAATATTTCCCGAGCCGAGAGACTATCCCCATGAACGCCTATTAGAATGTCTAAAATGACATGGATATTATGGTAATATCACTAAATTAAAAAGAAAACAAGGCTAATATCCCCACCAATGTTTCCCTTAATTTGGTTGTAAATGCTAATAGCTGTCTAACCAACATCATGAGAGCGCCGAGCGTCCACTTTTAGAATGTGTATTATACACAGTATGCATCCATGTCATATCAATTGTTCAACAAAAATGGTCAAAAGGAAGCCGAAACTCATAACATAGCTCATGCTTGGAATGGGATATAATATGCACACATGATATGATGTGCGCCACCTTGTACAAATCTTTATCTGGTCAATTTAACATTGAATTCGATTCCCTATGTCCACACATGTCCATATTAAGACTACCTCTTTAGTCTATGCATATCCGATGCATCACGAAAGAAAATGCAACCGCGCGTACCGTCCCTTTCGTTTTTCTTGCGGCGGCATACCTTACGTCCACAAATAAAAAGGGTGATTTCCGGATAAAGAAGGTTGATAAGTGAAACTCTCTGACGTTTGATATATTTCTTTTGAAACGGGATACCATTGTTGGGAGCGCGCCGTCCGTTCGTACTACTGCTACAGTGCTACTATTATTATATGTATTCAACGTTATTAAAACTCGGAAAAGCAGAGATTGTGTAGAGCTCTTTAGATCTTGCCCTAATTTGGCTTATGGGCACATTAACATGCATACCCAGAAGAAGAAGAAGAAGAATGGGATTTTGAGACATGAGCGACTATAAGTATCGCGTCGTGTGTGCACTCCATTTTAGCGTCGCGTTATTTTTCATAGTTGAGCTTCCATTAAAACTCACGATGGCCACTGCCATATACCTCAGCAGATCAGAAGGAGAGTGATAGAAATATGTTTTGTCAGATTTGATCCCATTGAGAGATGCAATCGGTGTAGGTAGTGCACATTCTGTTTGTGTGTACACCACTTCGTTAAAGGATTGACCTTGCAGAGAGTAAACACGTCCATGATGTCATCATCATCATCAACAAACAAAATGGTAATAGGCACAAAAAGTGCTAACTTGATTTTTAAGTTTTGAGCAAACTGACCACAACCAGTCTGGTGATGGCATATGTAGTCAGGGGAAAATGATATGTAATCCGATGACATGACTGGAAAATGATGTGGTAATGTTGGGAACCGTCGTCGTGATGAATTACCCACTGCTGCTGCTGCTGCTGGTGATGCAACAGATGCGAAGAAAGAGAAACAATTGAGATGCAATAATATGCACCACTATACCTGCTTGCTAGGCACACTTGATATGAAAGATATTATCCTTCGTCATCATCATTTTTGTTTAGTCTGACCTAATTCACCTTTTGTGGAGTAGTGGCCAGGTGTGGACTCATGATGTTATTAAACTATATTATGTATTTTGCGTATGCAGGCACCAAAAAGATGGAATACAAGACCAGACAATGGCACGAAAAGTGTTTCGCCTGTTGTGTGTGCAAAACCCCAATCGGGACGAAAAGCTTTATTCCCCGTGAGCAAGAGATTTATTGTGCGGGTTGCTACGAGGAGAAGTTTGCGACAAGGTGTGTCAAATGTAACAAGGTGATCACCTCTGGAGGAGTGACCTACAAGAATGACCCATGGCACAGGGAATGCTTCACTTGCACCCACTGCAATATCCAGCTCGCGGGACAACGCTTTACGAGCAAGGACGATAAACCATATTGTGCCGACTGCTACGGGGAACTCTTTGCCAAGAGATGCTTTGCGTGCTCGAAGCCCATTACCGGTAAGAAAATCCGTATTTGCGTGGGCATTCTGCTTCTGCATACTCTCTGGAATTTCCACACTATACACACCACACTACCTGCCTATACTATAGTATAAGGTTCAACTGAAGAAAACAAAATCCATGTTGATCCATGCTTTTCATTTATAATTTTTCCAGGTATTGGGGGAACCAGATTCATCTCGTTTGAGGAACGCCATTGGCACAATGATTGCTTCATTTGTGCCATGTGCAAGGCTTCCCTGGTTGGAAGAGGATTTATCGCTGATGGAGATGACATCATTTGTCCTGACTGTGCAAAGCAGAAGCTTATGTAAAAGCTATGTAGAGTTACTAATATTGTGTATTCTCTAATAAGTCACGTGTAACCTAAATCGACTAAACTTAACCCTTTATCGTCCTTTTTTTTAAAAAAAAAATCCTTTGTTTTTCCTCTTTGAAATTGACTTTATGCTAGTAGCAGGCAAACAGCAAACACCTATTGGGTAATATTTCAAGACGGGTGCCACTTTCACACTCATTTCATGCTTATCTGTGCAGTGAAGCCGGGATGGATATAAAAGTTTTGAACTTTAGATATTAGGTACAATAATAACTGTCATGATGTACCAGCTATTTTATGTGTATACGAGATGTAAGCGTACTCTGAGAAACACTCTAGGCATAAGTAAATATTTGAGGCTATTTAGAAGAAAATCAGTATTGATTTTGGCGATGAAGTAGAAGCATGCTAGGTAAGTATATATAGATAGCCATCTTTTGGCTAATTTCTCTCTCAATTCAATAGGTTACTGTACAACTTAGCAGTAGGATATATGTATATAGGATACGACAATGGAATTGGAGTTAAAGTGATACCCTGTACTGGACACGGACGGTTTTTCCCAAGGTCGGCAAACACTCTTTTATTGAAAAATCCTGTCACAAATAATGCCCCGTCTTTAAACCCGCACCTCGTTTCAACGGGATTGACGCGTGCCTTTGTAGTTTGGATGGCACTATAGGACTGTCTAATAATTACCCTGTACAATCTCATTCCCTGTCACAACGTTTGCAGAATTTCCATACCGGATTTTACTACTGATTTACCGTGTGGTTATGAAAACCTTCTCCACACTGCCATATAATAGGGAACATTTTGCCTGCTACATAGCTCCGATAAGTCCGATATTATGAAATACAGTGAGATCGAGAATCTGTATGTACTCATCCTCGCAATCAACCCTGCTTCAAATAAATTCTTTGAACATTTATGAATCTTGATTAGTAGTCCAACAAAATCAACTTACCCTTTTCGGGATACCTACATACTTTTACCCTTTACAAGGTATGTGTTAATGTAATAGACCTACCTATGTTCTGCATGATTCCAAGTAAAGAGGAAGGAAAATGGGCTACCTATATATTATTATTATTATT
>JAANSN010002363.1:0-24634 GCA_036850665.1 Dicranocentrus wangi | reverse complement strand
TTTAATAGCGTTACAGACGGACAGACAGACGGACGGACAGACGGACAGACGGCCAGGGGTAAATCATAAGCTCGCCTTTAGTACGCAGCGAGCTAATAATTATAATTACGATATATTTTTTACATATTTGAAACTATTTTTGTATTAGTGGAAAATTCTTTGGACCTATTTTAAATTAGTAAAATCAAGAGTGATGATTTTAGCAAGGGGTATTTAGATAATCCACCGACCTTCCTAGCAGCAAACATGATCCCTTTTCGTAATGCATACTCAGTGAGGTAACTTTAAATATATGAAAGATGACAAAGATGAATTTCTGCTTTAATGATTCGATTCATTATTACTGCATAAATAAAAATCAAGTTGTAATAAATAGACTAGTTTTGTAAATAGTTGTACATGTTAGTTCTATTTGAAAAAATTTAAATACTGGGCTGTGTAATTTGTAATCCCCTTAAACATAATAACTCGGGCTCTTGCAACATGACGACAATCGCCTCTATAGCCATCAGTTTATACACGGAGGCGTGGCCTAGCCGAGTGACGTAATATTGCGACGAGTCTTGCCGTGTTTGTCTCCACTTGTTTTATCTATTTTTCACTCTTTATGTGTCATCACATCAGCAACTTTGTGATGAGTTCGAACTGTTATGAGTTAGTCGTTAATAATAAACTTTAAATTCTAAAATTCTTAATTAAATTCAATAGTAAATCGAAGTTAAAAGTGCGAAAAACAGAAAAATTTCCAAAAAGTCAAAAGTATTCACATGTCTAGACTAATTAAATTTGTGTTTCAGCAACTTTAATTAAATTCGATACGGCGATCATGGGAAAAACGAGAAAAAAAGAGAAAAAAGTAGCTCCCCGTGCATTTGATTTGCATTGTTAATTGTATATATACCTATGCAATGCACAGAGAGCATACATTTTCTGGTGGCATGATGACGTAACCAGGTTCTGTCATACGGCGCCCATGTAAATTCTGGTGGATTGGCGTAACCTTACTACTGTCTATCCCCTTGGGCTCTTGGGGGTTATCAAGCAACTGTTGTAGTCAACAAAGCCATAAGTAGACATGTAACACAAACTCCAATAAATAATTGTTACAGCAATATAAACATACATAATTATTGCGTGAATCTACGGCAGCACCGTTGAAGTCATTTTCACCAAAATAAATTAGATGTTCTCCCAGGCCTAATGATTGATGCCACTGCGACCCTGCAGAACATTCTTTTTTGCTTTAATCCCAATCTCGTAAAAATTATGCAAGTGGCTTCGTCGTCAGCATTTTATGCTCAATCACCGAAAACTCTATAGTTTGACATTAAAACTTATTCTTTATTTTTAAAAACATTAGTACATTTAAAATTCTTAAGGTTCTTAAAAATCACTTCTTTTACAATTTCGGATCATTTACTGATACAGCAATTGGAACTAAACTAAATCTAAATATTCACCAGGACAACACAGTTTAATTAAGATGCTCCATTTCCAAAAAAAGTTGCCAATGACAAGATGATTTGATTGGAGAACTGCATTTTTTTGGAAATGTGATTTTAAAAGTTTAAAATTAATGCTAAAATTGCTAAGCTGAAATCTAGATAATTAATTTTCCTGTCGTTCTTCCTATCGCAAAATTTGCAATGGATTTGATATCCCATTTTACATAAGATTTTCCCGAAGGGGTTAAAAATTTAGATTGGAAAGGAGGGAGCAAGTTGACTTTTACATCGTCCCCACATATTTCAATTATTCTTCCGATTATTATTCTTATCTCTCACCGACTTCGTCTTCAACCCCATCAAGTTCAACGTGTCATTTAAATCGGTCTTGAAGTCCTCAAGAAGGTAGTAATTCAGAGGAAACACATTTTCGAAGGAATTTCCTAGGAGTTTACGCATGTAATTCATCATCACAAGTGAACAGTTCATCGGTACACGAAGATCACGAAATTTTTCAATTCCCCAGAACACAGGTTGGATGCGGCCGACGTTAAATTTATTACCAATTTCCACCAGAATATTCTTTAATTGGGTGTCCTTGTTTCGATAAACGCTTTTGTAATCGGAAACACTATCCAAGTAGTAGCATTTAAATTCATCTGTATTACTCCCAGCAGGTTTTTCCAAATACAGGAGGGAAATATGCCATCTCTTTTCAACCTTTGCTTCATCCTCACTTTCTCCTTCCCAATTTCTGAATTTTCCGTAAGCCCAAAATACAGGAATAAATAGCTGGGATGCCTGCAAGTAATTGACCTGAGCGTGCGTGTCTTTGCTGGGGTCGATATTTCTGTAGCGGATTTCCTGATCGCCTTCTTGCTTCATATGCCGCAAGACTAAAATGTGGTCTGCATGAACTACAAGGGATTGTCCGTCGTTACTCGTGCCGAGCCAGGGCGTGTCCTTGTCTGCTTGGAGGCGAAAATATGATTGGCACTTGTCTTTAATTTCCAACGACGTCAACCCCTTGAAATCTGCCATTCCCATCTTCCGAGTTACCATGGATGACATTTTTTGTAAGATTGGGTTTCCTGTCGGTGAAATAAAAAACTAGTAGTTGGGCACAGACAAATTAAGCAATCCCGTGGAAGTAAATTGCAAATAACGAATTAGCTCAGCACAAAAAACTATATTAAATTTTCCAAATCTCCTGATTATTTTGATTTAATTTTTACTCCTTATATTCTGATAACACAGGAAAACTAAATCAGCAAAAAAATATTATGGATGGAAACAAGTTCTGAATTGGTTGGGCTCCGCTGCATAACTGCAGCTAAACAGTATTTTATTATTACCAAACCAAGTAAATATGATACTCCTGCCTTCTCCTTGAAATGAAAAGGCGGGCGTGGTGACAGTGGTCGCTTAATGTTTTTTCCATTACACTCGTAGAATAGAATTTAATCAATGACTTCATGTACCTAAAGCAGGTACCATACCCACTTTCCAGTCAAAACAGCGGATGAATTTGACAGTGATGACTTTCCTTTGCCTGTCGTGTGCCATTAAGCTATTCCTTTGTCCTACTATGTGATCATAAGTAAGTACCCACTGCCCCCACTGGCTTCCACCATATTCCCATTCATAAAGCACATTACAAGAGTAAAGTGACAACGTATCAACCTCCCTCGATCCTCAGAGGGCAGAACAAAGGGATACATGAGCTATATAATAAACGTGGCATCCTTTGAAGGATATAGCAATAGCACTCACCTCAAGACAAAATTCCTCAAAGGCAACCCTGCAGAATATAATCCCCCATAGATTTTTGTCGGTTGAAAATGCTCCGTCAGGCCTTCTTCTCTGTACCAAAAGGCGTGCAGTGGTGACTGTAGTCGCTGAATGTGTTTTCCACTAAATTCAACATATTGTTCGTGTTATACATGATATGTTTATGATTCGAGGTACTTGAAACAAGTAACCACTTTCCACAGGCATAATATGTGAGCAAATGCGACAGTGATGACAGCTTTGCCGGTGGAACCGATATACGAATGCTATTTTTGGTAGTACGTGGACGGATATTGACATTCTTTGTAAAAAAAAGGTATGTAATGGGATTGTGAACCTTTAGGATATCGCCTTGGACGTAGTGCGGAAGAAAATGTGTTAAATTCACAATCCCGCCAACAGCACCACCATCACACTTGTGAAGTCTGCAATAATTTTTTTCGGTACACAAAATTTAAGCCAGCACGAGAGAACTCACATTGAAGGGAAACCATTTGCATGTGCACTCCGTGACAAACCGAGCCGTCAAAATGGAACTTGTCTAATAAACTAATGGTACATACTGGCGAGAAACCATTCAAATGCTCAGTTTGCAGCAAGTTGTTTGCAAACCGAGCTCATGTGGCTATATAAACACATGAAAGGGGTCCACGTGGGTCAATCCGCCAATTCAGATTGATGCTCGTTAGAAAATAAATAGCGACATGTAAATAGTTTAATCACGTCCTTGTAACTAAAATCAAGCAGTCACGGGATTAGTTTTCATTTCATTAGTTTTTTCTCTACAAAATAATGTCAGGTGCTGCCAGTATTCTGAAACGGAGATGACCGCGTAGCAAAAAAAAGTTTACCTTTCATGAGAGTACTACATGAAGGAGGAAATTTTGACTTATTTCCTGGATATTTATCTCATTGCCTCGTTGATAATGAATGTGATGGGCTTGTTCAATAAAACTTACAAAATACTACAAGCTAAGATAAGAGATTTCATAAGAGAGAGAGCTTTCATAAGATTTGGTTTGCTGTCGGTGAAATAAAAAAATTAGTAGTTGGGCACAAACAAACTAAACAAGCATGTAACAGGTGAATAAGGGTTATAAATGTAAGTACGGTGTTGTATTTACTTACGAATGAGGTTACGGATTACGACGAATAACTCTTCTACAATATCGGCCGTACGATTAGATAATTAATTATAGTCCTTTCTACTGCCTCCTAGCTGTAATTTGATACTTTTAATTTTTAACTACTATTGGCAAATATTACCGATTTTTTAAGAAAAGCCTTTTGAGGAAAAGGATTTACTATCATTTGTTGCTTATACTAACTTCAAACTGACAGCTAAATTTATTTTTTTCATTTTGGGAAGGAGAAGTGATGTGTAGATATAGTAGTGAACAGAAGAGGTTTTAAGTTTTTTGTAGGTAGACACGGTGACACTACTCTAGGAAGAGGAATATATCCGCAGCGGACAGCTTCTCTTTACGTCTATTTGCAGGCACTTTCTATTAAGTAAGTCTAGTATCATGTGTGCTGAAGAGTTGATTCATTAGTGTAACGTTTGAGGATACTTGTTCAAATAATTCAAAAAGGCTACCTACATACAGATTCTGACTTTGTATGCTGCTGCATCGTTCTCACTTCACATATTTTAATGGTCTTACGGCTAAAAGGGATTATAACCCAAGAACCGGTACTCATTAAAGAAATGTGGGTAGGATACTTTAAGGTTTAAAGCTTAAATCCCCCAATTATGAATCCCCATTTATTTATTTAAACAAAGTATCAGAAAATAATGGGATAATGATTAGAAAGGTGGAATGTGATGGGGCTAGATTTTCATTCTTAGTTTAAGCCTGATTTACCACATCCGCCGGATTATAAATGCTGCGTATGTCATGCGTATGCATTTCGAATGTGTGCATATATATCTATACCATCTTATTGCAGACATAATCTGTAATGTGAAACAATATGTTCGGTGAACTCACTATTTTTGCTAGGTACTCTCCTGTAGGATTGCCAATGTACACACTTTCTTTGTTTGGTATAAAAAGAATGCTAGATGTAGAAAATGCTGCCAGAGCTGATTTGTGATATATGACATTGGTGCTTATGCTAATTTTGACTGAGCCGGTGTACCTTTTTCTCTTTGTTTCATTTTTAGTCGTACAGGTGAAACTGCATTCATGAGTTATTTTTAGAAGGAATGTTCGTTCTTTGTGTCAGTCTTTACCGTTTCTCTTTGTCTTGTATTTTTTATAAACACTCCTGCAACAGGAGGAATCTGTGTCATTCTGTATTCGTCATTTTGTTTTGGTCACTCTGCTTTTGTCAATCGTCATTCGTTATTCTGTATTAAGCAAATTGTCCATTTTGTCTCATCATTTTTACGTGTGTTTATTCTTGGTCATTTACTTGCTTCGTTTTGTTCAATAAATTGAGACCATCATCAGACAAACTGATTTCCCCAGCCTTTTGCCTACCGTTTTTACCA
This sequence comes from Dicranocentrus wangi, assembly GCA_036850665.1. Classification (NCBI taxonomy): domain Eukaryota; kingdom Metazoa; phylum Arthropoda; class Collembola; order Entomobryomorpha; family Entomobryidae; genus Dicranocentrus; species Dicranocentrus wangi. The sequence continues at coordinate 18,901 of JAANSN010002363.1, read as the reverse complement.
TCACACATTCTCCTTGAATAGATACTCACGACGCACCCCTTCACAATTCTTAACAAACAAAACTACTTAGCTGAAAGTTGGCATTATCCTTCCTGCTTGTCATAAATGCGGATTAATAGGGTAGAATGTAAATCCACTTTGTAATGAGTTGTCAAAATCTGAACATGAATGTTCTAATAGGGTATGTATACCATAATGGCTTTATCCTGAATGCCATATATACGTATATGTGTGTATGTTTATTCATTCACATTCAAAATTAAAATTGGATTTGCTAGTAGGAACGTGTAGGTGTCGTGTTTATTTATTCATGAACCGCTAGTGAAAAGAGTATCGCTTAATTTGTCAGTGTCGAAAAGTGTATGAAATAATTGTAACAGTCCTCTTAGTACACCGGAACCAAGATTAGAGGAAGCGTGAATATAACAAACTCTCTCCTACAATTTAATCATTTCTCAACATTTATTGGGCATTGACCAAAAAAGGTTTGGTTGGAAATTCGATTAGGGTTGAACTAGGAAATCATTTTGGTAAGTAAACCTAGCAATTACAATAATATCATAATCCGATTTACTTGATTTATTACAGTGGTTAAAATGAAATTAAATACAATTTCCTTAAATTAAATAAATATGGATTTATTTGCCTCCTGTGATAGCACACCTGTTTCCTGTCATAAATTCAAAATGAATGTTGACGGAAGAAGCTGTACTACTGGGTCCAGCACAAGCAATTCAAATATCACCTGCATATTCTGCAACGAGTTATTCACTAGTGAGGCGGGACTGCATCAACATATCTTCCAGCACGTATGGGAGAACGTTGGAATTCCTGAAGGAAGTGCAAATCAGTTGGAGGAAAGACGTTTGCAGTGCCAGATTTGCACTAAAGCATTTTTGAAATTTGAAAGTCTCAGCCGTCACATGCGCACTCATACACAAGAAAGACCTTTCAAATGTGACGTATGTCACAAGGGATTTGCACATGGTCCGACTTTGACAACTCATAAAAGAATGCACACAGGGGAAAAACCTTACACCTGCGGCGAGTGTAAGAAATCATTTGCGCAAATAAGTAATTTGAAACGTCATCTCGTTATCCACACCAACCAAAAGCCGTATCAGTGCGAAACCTGTCTCAAACGGTTTGGTGATTATAGCACTATGAAAAAGCATGCGATAATTCACTCGCGGGAGAAGCCTTATTTGTGTAACATTTGTGAGAAAGGATTCTCTCAACGTGCAACGTTATTTAGCCACATTCGCACCCAACATACGCATGAAAGGCCATATCAGTGCACGATTTGCCATTCGTTTTCAAAGGACTTACGTAGGCATCAGTGTGGCACCAAGGAGGAAACAACAAGAACATCCTTTCTGCGGAGGACTGGCAACGCTTCACACTCTCCCGATATTAGTTTGGATTTGGACTACCACATGTTCACAACACGCACAAAGGAAACACACTTCAAATGTGTTGCATGCCAGAAAAAGTTGAAAAAACTCGTTTACTTAAAACATCATATCCGAACGATGCACTTCAACATTAGGCCATATGAATGTCAGATATGCAGCAAGGGATTTTCTTGTTATGGCAACTTACTTTCTCACATTCTACGTCATACAGGAGAGAAGCATTTTCACTGCATTGACTGCGGAATGGAGTATGGCGATCCTAAAGGTTTGAAAAGTCACACGGAGCGTTGTTTCCATGTTAAACCATAAGTGTAAGTAAAGGTCGTCGGACAATTTGCACCATGTCTGACAAGTGTTTTCTAGCGGAACATGTATGAGTTAATTATTTTGAAAGCACGAAAGCAATGTGAGAATACATCTTGTGTTAGCGCTAGAACAGGACAATAGTCAGCGGAACCGTCCATGTTAAACTATAAACCATGCCACCAAGATAAATCTGTCTAAATAAAGTGGTAGAAGTACAATTTCATGTTTTGCAGGGTTTTCTCATCATGCAAATTCTTGTAATGCTGTATGTATCACCTGTTTTAGGTACAATTGTAAATACGATATTTCTTTATCATTCATATTTGATTATTTGAAACTATTTTTGTATTAGTGGAAAGTTGTTTGGAGCTATTTTAATTTAGTTAAATCAAGAGTGATGTTTTAGCGAGGTTCATTGAGATAATCCACCGACCTTCCTCGCAGCAAACATTACCTCTTTTTTATTACATACTTTATAGGATTACTTTAAATATATAAAAGATGACAAAGACGAATTTCTGCTTTATTGATTCATTATGACTGTATAAATAAAAATCAACTTGTAATAAATAAACTACTAGTTTTGTAAATAAGTTGTACATATTAGTTCGATTTGAAACATTTCAAATACTGAGCCTTTCTCACCACCAAGTGCACGCATACGTGTCTGCATTCATTCATGACTAATTTCCATGACTTAATGCCACGACAGAAGTGTAAAACCAATTCCTGTGTGAATAAATAACATGACTGTTGACGGTATATTTGAAGTCTCTTTCATCAAAATAGATTTGAAATGGACGTAGACTGAAATGATTGGTGTCACTGTACGGAACAAAAAAATTGTTTCATCCTCAATGATTCATTTGCCAGACTCATAAAAATGCTCCATTTGGAAACGACTTTAGCAGGTTATGCACAAGGACTGGAAAAAGGTCAACAGGTAATTGTTTAAATATTGCTTATTTTGTTTTTAAATCTAGAAAATTTGTTAACTTGTACACTTTAATTACGCCGTTTGGACATGGTTTTCCAATTTGTTTTATAATTTCAAATTTTGGTTCAAATCTTGTATGTTACAACATAAGGAACTAAACTAAAATGCTAAAATAATATACTCACGAGGACACAGTCTAACTGACATGCTTTTCGTTTCTAACTAAGGCTCTTGACAAACGACACGACGACTAGGAAAACTTTGTTTGGAAACGTCATGCAGAAACGTGAGTTTGGAAGTTGAATATTAACATGCCAAATTGTAATACTGAGCTGAAAACTAGATAGATAATTACTTGCTTTTGTCTCATAGTCTCATCACATGATGCACTCTGGATTTTTCATCACATTTGGCTTTGGAATTTTTTGAACATGTTGAAAATTTGGGTTTCGACGGAGGGAAATTTGCTAAGCTGGCTTTTGTGTCGTATCCACATGTTTTAATGTTGCTTTTGCTTCTTATCTTTAACCATTTTCATTTTCAACCCCATCAAGTTCAGTGTCTCATTTAAGTCGGTTTTCAAGACCTCAAGAGGGTAGTAATCCAGGGGGAACACATTTTCGAATGAACTTCCGAAGAGTTTACGAATGTAATTCAACATCACAAGTGAACAGTTGCTCGGTACACGAAGGTCACGAAATTTTTCAATTCCCCAAAACACCGGGTTGATGGGGCCGAGGTTAAGTTTATTGGCAATTTCCACCAAAATATATCTTAATTTGGTGTTTTTGTTTTGATGAATTTCGCTTGAGTCCTTGGGAACACTATCCAAGTAATAGCATTTAAATTCTTTTGCACTACTCCCAGCAGGCTTTTCCAAATAAAGGAGGGAAATATGACCTATGCGTTCAAGCTTTTCGTAAACCTCGTTTTCTCCTTTTCGATTTCTGAATTTCCCTAAACGCCAGCTTATCGGAATAAATAGCTGGCACGCCTGCAGGTAATTGATCTGAGCGGATGTGTCTTTGCTGGAATCCGTTCTTCCGTAGCGGATTTCCTCATCATCCTTCTGCTTCATATGCCGCAAAACTTTAACATGTCCTGCATGAACTACAAGGGATTGCCCGTTGTTACTCGTGTCGAGCCAGGGCGTGTCCTTGTCTGCTTCGAGGCGAAAATATAATTGACATTTAGCTCTAGTTTCCGAGGACGGCATCCCCTTGAAGTCTGCCATGCCCATCTTCCGAGTGACCATGGACGACATTTTTTGTAAGATTTGGATCGCTGTCGGTGAAATACAAAAATCTAGTTGTTGGGCACTATAAAACTAAACAGACAATCTAGGGGGTCTAAATATATGTATGGATTGTATTTACTTATTACCAATCAGGTTGCCAATCATTATTTAATTACGAAAAATAACTCTATTAAAATGTCAGCTCGTACGATTTGATAATTGATCACAGCCCTTGCTACTACTGGCAACCCGTAATTTGATGCTTTTAATTTGTAATTACCATTGGCAACTATTACAGATTTTTACAGAAAAGCGGGTCGGCTAATCGTGTTCCCTTGCTGCGTGCTAACTTCGAGCTGACAGCTAAATGTGTTTTGTTTTCGTTTTGGGAATGAGAAATGAAGTATAGATGGAAGTGGACAGGAGAGGTTTTAAGGTAGACAGATACTGTGACACTAAAAAGAAATGTACGCGCAGAGCACATCCTATCTCCATGTCTGTTTGCAGGTACTTTCAATTAAATAAGTCTAGTGTATTGCGTACTGAAGAAGATTTGATCCATTAGTATTACGATTGGGGTTAGTTCTTAAAATAATATAAAGGCTACCTACAATAATATACAGATTGTGACTTTATATGCTGCATCGTTCTCACTCCACACATTCTAATGTTCTTCCTTCCAGCAAGAAAGGATATGAAGATAAGAACCAGGCACTCCTTAGAAGCGTGTGGACGGGGCGAGCGATATGAATCAAAATCAAAAACCATTATTTTTAGTCTTAGGAATCCCCATTTATTTAAGCAACGCATCTAAAAATACTGGGGATACCGGCACTGGTTAGAAAGGTGAAATGAGATGTGGCTGCCCTTTTCATTCTTACAACTTTGTCTGATTTGTTGCATATCCGGACTTGTTTTACAAGGTGCCCAAAAAAACTTAAAAAGCATAAATCCTCTTATACGTGATACGCAGTCATCACGACTATGATGGTGACATGAACGCTCTCATGCATAATAAGCATCCCGAATGTGTGTGTATATACATACCATTTACCTGCAGCTCCTTTGTCAACATGTGCCGCCTGCGCCTCTATAACCAGATAATAAAAGGTTAGCTTACATGGGAAATGGTCTGCCTTCACTCAATTCTACAAATCCCAAACAAAATAGGGAAGCGCTAAAATAATCGAGTCGAATCAACTGCCAAATTGTCAGTAAAATCTTAGCAGCACTATTTACAACACGTAGCTATATCTACACTTCTCCTGCACCGTCCCAATAGCAAGGTACCGTCAGCTTTTGCTCTTAACCTCTCTGGAGATAAGACAATTCGGTGGAATATATAAACAATCATCCCTAGCCTTGTCTAGCTAAACAACTCCACAAACTCCTATTTTCGGTTAGTTATCGGTTTTAATTATTTTCTATAGCAATTAAATAAATCCTACTGATTCCAGCAAATTAACAACATAATTTTTTTAAAAATAATATTCTCACCGGCAGGAACGATACGGAGATCTTCTGCGTTGGAACAATTAGTCATAAAAAGGATCCCATTTATAATAGTCAAACAAACGTTATCATGGATGCGGGAAACCCCTTTGAAAACTCCCATCAACTCATCCTCCGTAATTCTGACAAGACATTTAGGCTCTCTGACGGATTGAAAACCCATCAAACGGGTAACAGTCACAGCAGTGATGACAAACCCTATTATATTTGCCACAAATGTCGAAGATTGTTCTCGCAGCCCCAAAGCTTGAAAGCCCATCTTCGACTCCATGGGGAGATGAAATCGGATCAGTGCGACATTTGTCAAAAAAGGTTTACCGATCTGAAAAGACACGAGATGTTATGCCACGGAGGAGGGAGGCCGAGGCCTTTCAAGTGTGACATTTGCGACAAGGGGTTCCCACTCCAGCAAACCCTGATACATCATCAGAAAATCCACACGGAACTCAAACCTCATCGTTGTGGAATCTGCCCCAAGAAATTCTCGCACTCAGGAGACTTATATACACACATTCGCACTCACGCTGTAACCAAGTCGTCGTCCTGGCGTCAAATTCCCAACAAAAGAGTTTCGGGATCCGGCAAATTCAGCAGGACCCATGTTATCAGGGATCAGAGGCATGAGGAGCCCTACACCTACAAGTGTGTAATGTGCGAAAAAAGTTTTTCTCAATTTGGCAAGTTAAAGGGTCACCTAAGGGATCACACACAAGAGAAGCCGTATCCCTGCATATTTTGCAAGTTGGAATATGGATCGCGTCACGCATTGAAAATGCACACGAAAAATTCTCATTAAAACAAATAAAGTGAAACAAATAGGTGTATATATATGTGTAAATAGGTGTATTTTTAAATTAATTTACTTTATTTAATTTATTGTTTGATCTTTCTTGCTGACAAACACATATTATTTGGCTGGTAGGAGTAGGATTTTAGGATCTGTGGGGTTTTTCATTCTGTAAATTGTAAAGATCTAAACCCCCACATTTTAATTACAAACTATAATTATGAAATTTACTTACAATTCGAATTTGAAACAATAAGAATATTATTACTGTGTTGGTGGGCGATTTATATGAAAACTGCTAAACTAACTGATACTTTTTGTCTAAACTGTATACTTACTAAAATTATTCTAAAGTGGTTAGATGACAAAGATGAATTTCTGCTTTAATGATTATACTTACATAAAGTGTAAATTAATAAAAAAAAACTTATGGACTGGACTGTAATTATTCTTATGTAAAATTATGTAAAAGCATTTTATTTCATGGAGCTGTCATACATTGTAGACTTTGTTTAGAGTCGGGAATATTCGACAGTCATTTCTCAGCTGGATAATGTGGATTTAGAGCTTGCATCCTGGCGCATTAAATTGTGTGAGTAAAATAACATCAAAGCACACAGATTTGTTGGGAATCTGCTTTTATTTTTCCATCATCGAGGCATCCCAAATGTACGAGCAAACTGCCGCCACTTTGTTCTATTTTCCTTTTTTAAGGTACATGACTTCCTTGTGGCAAACGTGAATCTCGATTTTCAGTCAACGAACCCAAACACTCTAATTATTTTACTCTTGGGAAAACACGGAGTTCAACCCTGGAGATCATTTCCCGGTTTGAGAACAATACATAATAATAATACATAATTAGACCATTAATCGTATTTGCATGCCAGATGATTCACAATAAAGGATAATATCATCACTTTGTCAATATTGCCAGCAGTTGATCAATTGGTGCAAGGCTGTGGCTAAATGAAATGAAATGGGAAATTTATTGAAATTGGGGTCATTGGGGATAATTACAAGATTAGCAGATGTGATGTGAGATGTGGAAAGCAAAAAAGAAGTTACTTCATTAGCTGTGGACGGCTCCGGCTCAAGGATAAACGTCGATGAATCCATTTATATCAGTGAAATAACGGCCGCCAAGTCCACTTCCTTCCTCCCGGAGGTTAACGGAGGGCGTGATTGCGGTAGGAGCATTTTCTTCTTTTGCACCCTTTCATGAAACAACTAAAGTAATTTTTCGTCCTCAGAAGGGAACTTTCCTGGCGTGGCCACGGCGCATCGGGTGGAGAACTGTACATCAAAGCTTGAAACATGCAGCATGATGGCAGGGAGTTCGCACCTTAGCGAGCTGGACTTCATTCCTGGACGGGCCTACGGATGAAGGTGTACGACGACCAAGGGAGTCCCACCGTGCTCGTGGATCGTGCCCTGAAGAACAGCATGGTTAAGGGAGGAGGTCGTAGTTATAGGGTGCACGCCGCCGCAAACCCTTCCAAAGACTTCATAGGACGCACGACAACAACACAGTTTATTCTGTATGACGTGGCTTCCGGAGTGGAACTGGTTTGTGCAGAGACGGACTATAAGGTCGTGTGAGAAACAACGCACTTCCGATTAGAGTGGAATGAAAAATGGACTGTTTGTTTTAATTTACGATCGTCGAGAGTCTTTCTGAATGCAAATACCAAATCACATTGTTCAAAGGAAGATTTTGCTAAATAAATTACTTCAACTTTGGATTTATTGGACGATAATATTGTTTTATGATTAAATGCATTATGCACTGTAAATGCACGAATACGGTTTCACATGCGCCAAATTTCCTTTATTGGAAAAATACCATATTTGAAAATTGGACAAATAAGCAGTGCACACAGCATCAAATTGTGTTTGAGCATTTTGCTTAGCTGTACGTAGCAAGCTCGTAATCCCGACAGAGAGTACCCAAAAAGTTAACATACATAGGTTCAGTCTACAAGTGTGAAAAAGAGTGCTACAAGCTCGAAGAACGATTCGAGTAATAATATATATACTAATATATAGGAAAATTTTGTGATATCGGTTTACATAGGTTCAGTCTACAAGTGTGAAAAAGAGTGCTACAAGCTCGAAGAACGATTCGAGTAATAATATATATACTAATATATAGGAAAATTTTGTGATATCGATACAAACATTGGAGCAACTAGTGTGCATGCTACGTCCGTAGTTGTAACCTATTTTTAGTTTCTTCATTTATTTCACGAAAATACTCTGTTATACAAAATGCATTTGAACGTGTCCACACCACACACGACATGAAAGGGTGAACGAAAATATCTGGTCCCCACAGACATACCGAAATGTATAATCACCACACCATAAACCATTACTTTTAGTTGCAGAAGAGTACTTACCCTTGAAAGTACCTAAAATGTAGAATATCTCAAATGTTTTCCTTCAACGTACGTGCATAGCCAATACGCATGCTGTGTAATAATGCTTGGAAAGAAAAACACAATCCTCTCATTTCGATGTCCGCTCCCGAAATAAACAAAAAAGGTCCATCTAAGCTTGTGGATATTCTGTAGTCCATATTTTTTTTAAAATTAGGTATACCTATCTCAAACAACACGAAAAGCTTAGGGAATCATAAACTAGTAACCATATACCACTGTACTATCACACAGGCTGCACAAAAAATTTCAGAACTTCTGTTTAGTACCTGTACTTTTCAGCAATATAACTTTGAGCTTCTATAACTGACAATAATTTCACCATACCGGATTTTATTTGATTGAGTCTCTTGTTATAACCCACCTCAGAAATCAAATAAAATACCATAAATTGGTAAGCAATAACTCTTAAGTGGTATCTAAATATTCGCATCTATCAGGGTGCAATAAAAACAAAATCAAATTTTATTAAATTCCAGCAGTTTCAACACAAATTTAGAAATGACTAAAAGCAGAATGTGGGAAGCGTCTAAAGCGAAAAATTCAGAGATGGAGTGCGTATTTTGCGAAAAACTATATTTCACCGAGACACAACTTTATCAGCACATTTTGAAGCATACTGGAGAAGAGGCTGATACAGACGAAGAAATTACAAATAGCTCAAAATCTGGGTGGAATGCAAAAAAGCGGAAGTTCAAACAGGGTGTACCGGGACCATCAAGCTGTAATCAGGAGTGTAGGAGGCGCTTAAATAATACTGAGATGCGTACTCAAACAAAAAAAGTTATCAAAGCTCAACCACCTTTTCAGTGTGAGATTTGCAGGAAAAGTTTTTCAGTGAGGTGGAAATTAGAAACGCATTTGCGCATTCACACGGGCGAAAAGTATTATCAGTGTAACGTTTGTGACAAGCAATTTACAACATCTGCCCAATTGAATAGCCATCAAAGAGGGGTGCATACGGGTGAGAAAGCCCGCAAGTGTCCAGAATGTGGAAAGTCGTTTTCCTCCCCTACAAGTTTGAAAATTCATCTTCGACTTCATTCAAATTTAAAGCCATATCAGTGTCAAATTTGCGAGAAATGTTTTACACAAAGTGGTACCCTGACCACGCACATGTTAGCTCACACGGGAGAAAGGCCTCACAAGTGCGAAATTTGTGAGATGAGATTCACACAAATGGCTTGTTTAAAAACGCATATCTCGGGAGTCCATAAACAAGTAAAACCTTTCAACTGCACGGTTTGTCCCAAGAAGTTTTCGCAGTTATCCCAGTTGCGCACTCACATTCGGACTCACACTGGAGTGAAACCATTTGTGTGTCAGCTTTGCAAAAAGGCGTTCACCCAATCAGGGGGTCTGACAACTCACATGCGTACGCATACTAATGAAAGGCCCTTCAAGTGTGACACTTGCCCAAAGACATTTACGACATCAAGTCAATTGAAAATTCACACTAACAGTGTACATGGCAAGATCAAGGCTTTCAGTTGCCGAATTTGCAACAAGGCGTTTTCGACAACTAGCCAACTAAAGTGCCATATGAGAGTTCATACGAACGAGAAACCGTATCAGTGTATGATGTGCGAAAAAAATTTCGCCAATTCCGGTGTGTTGGATTATCATTTGAGAGGTCACACTCAAGAGAAACCTTTCCACTGTATTCGTTGTGGAAGGGAGCATCGTTCAGCTGCTGATTTGAGCTGCCACATGAAGCATACTCATGAAAAACTATCAAAGTAGCATAAACTTATGGTTGACTGCCAGTTTTGATATGGTAACGCATTGTATGAATTCATTGTCAGTTCGATGTGGTGAAGAAGACGGTGGTCTGAGAGAGCGAGCCATTTTGCGATTTGTTGACAGTTAAGTTGAATAATGAAACAAAACTATATCCATTATAGAGATATTTACATGCACACGATTTTTTGTAATTTAGTAGATTTTACAAGGTAATGCATGTTAGACTTTTGTATAAGTAAATACTTAAACAATATAATTAGGAGTTTAAAGAAAATTAGCAATAGATTAAAATATATTCCTCGTGATTAAAAATTTCCAATTCAGATGTTTGAAGAGCTTAACTAGTTTCCTATCATACATGTTGTAATATACTGGTAACAAATGTGTTAGAGGACGCATTTTATTCTGATTAGATATTATGTGCTTATGGAAAGTGGCTTCGGATTTAACAAATCACACAGTTATCTACCATGGTTGAACTATTGAGGTTTTAACGGATGGAAATCCGTTGGAAACGAGTATTAAGTTTTTACGATATTTAAAATTTTTGTATATTTTCGGTTATTGAAAACAAAATGTAATTTTTCGATTTGGTTCTTAAATTAGTGCAGCTCTTTACTTTGTCTCTGTTGTTAATTAAGTATTATGATAGTTAATTTATGTTTACATAATGTTTATTTGCTGTCGGACGGAATGTGGAGTGTAAAATACAAACATTTATTTCATTTGAAGTTTTGGTTGAATCAGGGCTGAATCCATTAATGAGGTTTAATAATAATCAATAATTACAAACCACTTTCCTCACTACATTTTCTACTGACATGACTACAGTTTGATTAACAGCTATTCCTTTTGTTAACTGTAATGTTGTAAAAGTAAAGAGTATATATTTATTTTAATTCTTATTGCATTAGTACTAGTATTTTCATGAAAGTGCACAGTGGGATTTTAAAGCTTGCATTGAATCTGTCGAATACCTTTCACTTTCACTATTTCAAAATTCGAATGTCATAACACTTTGCAGATATAAGTTTCTGCTCAGGCACAACAAGTAAACCCAAATGCATGGGTACATTTGTAAGACATAAAACTAATGTTGTTCTATATTGTATATATTTTTGCACATCGTTGAAGTTGAATCCAAATACGCGTGCTTTTCACCTAAACCAAACCTTCGAGGGTTGTCAAAGTAACACTGCTGGGCTGGGAATTATTTAAACTATTTAAAGTAAGGATCTGCTCGTCAAGTTTTTTCTTTGGATGTTGTTCGTTGTTTAGAAGCTTCTAATTATCCCCTCAAATGAGTAGAAAGAACCCTCATTTAGTCTCCACTAAAAGTAGGTCAACTAGACGACGCAAAGTAAAGTCAATCGTAACCAGGGCAGTCTTACTTTCTATGAAATTATTCTCGCCAAATTTCATTTTGAGTGGCCAAGCGGATCTAATGGTACGGCGGGCTAGTTTACTCTGCATACCTGCTTGCTTTCTTGCTAAAGTCAGCAGAGAGCTGGACAACGAATAAATCCCCGCAGCTCCTCTCATTGTTGCCAGGTGGAACGCAAATACCACGGGACAAAGCTCAAGCACGCAAACCTTGATCAAGACTGGCAAGTTGCTGGACCCTCCAACAATTTTCAGAAGCATGTAAGCCGTCGTCACTTCCGCCGTAGTCAAGACGACTATTATCAGGATGAGGATGGTGGCTGTGTAGTTATTGAAGCTAGTGTTGAGGAGCTGAAGGACTCGATACAATTTGATATTGAAGTGACTCCCTCCCTCCTCCAAACGCTTTAATAAGAACTGGAGTAACTTTTTCTGACAGAGGGACCCAAGGAGAATGTGCATGTCGTCGATTACCCCTTGCGAGTAAACGCCTTTCCAGATGAGCAGGTGTCCAATCCCACTTCCCAATGCTGTGCATCCGTATCCCACCCACGCTGCAGTAGTTGCAGGGCCACGACCTTCGGCACACCAAGGATTCACGCATGAGAACATGTTTAGGGAGGAACACGGCCAAGCCACAGCCGCCAAAGTGAGTAACCATGGATTCACAATTTGGACTGTTGTCAGCGTTCTGCAAATCCATTTCAGCATTGAACTGGGTCGAGCCGTTTTCTGAAATACCTTATCTACAAGAACAAAAAATATTCAAAACGGAGGTCAAGAGGGATCTCTAAAAAATTGCCAAAGTTTCTTATTTTACCTTTCTTCAAGTGCTCCTCCAGTTGAAGGAGCCCATTGACAAAGTGCTGACTGTCTTGCATGCTATCCCTGAAAATGGGTAACGTGTACGTAATTAGAGCTATTGTAATGCTAAAGTAGCCACAAATAATGCTCATTCCCAAGTCGCTGGTCTTGATCGCAATGACTGCGTTGAGGCCATAGAAGAGCGCACCCGTCGCGAGAGATAACGTCACCGCTTCTGTTTGGCGCTTGCTCTCGAATTCCAACTCGTATGCTGATGCTGTCCCGTTCCAGACTAGCGATTTTCCGGGAATAAAATCGGAAATTGTGTGGCACTTGGCCAGACTTTGATTCACACCCAGTTGAAGTAGCATGTTGGTTGCCCTTGTGACCTAGACTTAAAATTGAATGCCTTTGACCAGAATTAAAAAACCTGCAAACAAAATTTAACTTATAATGTATCACATCTAAATCCAAACGCAGAATTGAGCACAAGGTCCGAGAATGTCACCGCTTCTGTTTGGCGCTTGCTCTCGAATTCCAACTCGTATGCTGATGCTGTCCCGTTCCAGACTAGCGATTTTCCGGGAATACTACCGGAAATTGTGTGGCACTTGGCCAGACTTTGATTCACACCCAGTTGAAGTAGCATGTTGGTTGCCCTTGTGACCTAGACTTAAAATTGACTGCCCTTGACTACCAGAATTTAAAAAACTTGCAAACAAAATTTAACTTATAATGTGTTATCACATCTAAATCCAAACGAAGAATTGAGCACAAGGTTTCGAGAACAGGTCGATTTTTGCCCGACGAATTTTTGCAAAAGTATTGCCTACTTAAGATTAACACGAATTTACCGGTACAGATATTGACGCTGGTCAGCAGACAAGTCACGTCAGACGTGGTTTCAAACTGTCACTAGCAAATTCGAAAATATTTTACTGGCATTTTCGGCCAAGAGTGATGATTGTCAGTAAAGTTATTGGGTAAGTCAGGCGGAGCCTTGAAAGTTAGATTTCTGAATATTAAATACATGAGTGGCACGGTGATATATGGCAAACTGAATAAACTAGTGTTGTCGCGTGTTCATTCACCGCAATGTTTTTGATATATATTGACGTGAAAATATTCATTCTTCACACTTCATACTCACTCGATGACAATGGAAATTTAGTCTGCCCACCTCATGAATGACGAGGCAAGGACATTAAAATATATGTGACAGTCAAGGACCAAGCAGAAGCTGGACGCTTTGTCAAACCTTTACCACCACATGGGCAATTCCAGGTAAGTAACATCTTGTGAATATTACCGTATTAATATAACATGATAGACGGCAAACATATTTTGTATTTTGAACAGGTTTAGATAGATATGTAATGTTTTGGAAATTATGTTTCGTGCTCACCCTTCTCTCCTTCTTCGGCACTGGTTAAAAATTGAATTCTTTCAACTCCCATCCCGTGTATGACAGGGACAGGGACGGGAATACATAATAGACTTGGTCGACTCTTACCTTGTCAAACCGCAGTGCGAGCAACAAATCTGTCATATTTAATGGCCTGAGCTAGCATCTTAATTTTTTTTTCAATATTCAGGAAATATTTTCAGATTATAAGTACTTAACTATAATAGTAATTCTAAACACGGAAAGTGTCTTCTAATGCGCATATGTGTACGGGAATTCTTAGATTAGGTGCATGCACATGACAAAGGATGAAGGATGGGGTATTATAGAATTCCGTTATTGCCTAACTAATTGTCAATTGTCAATACGGCCATAATGCCATTTGTTTCCAAAACGGTCGTTCAAATGAAGATAATTCATGAAGGACTCGCCCTATTGTAAAAATAACTTGATGCTTGGTTAAGCTCTGTTGCACTCCAAGGCAGGTAGAGGCATAATAGAGTTATGACATATTTGCCATACGCGTCCTAGTAGTGGAGAAAACTACGTACGATTTGGAATTGCTATTAGTATAAGCCCAAGTACAGGAGGAATGGTTCAACATTCAAATATGGAATTAAATAGGTGCCGTGACAGCTGGGTATACATTTCAACGAACCAGTCAGTTGTCAGTGCTGTGTAAAAATGAAATATCTAATATTTAGAATAAGAAATCTTAAAACTACTTGAAAATAAATAAAATATACTCGTATTTCATACTTTATTTTATGGCTCTCTCATCGTCAGCCCTGAAAAGACTAGGCAAACTGACATTCAATCGTTCGTGCAGTGTCTGCCAGTATTTTTTTAAGCTGCTTTATGAAAGCGGATTTAAAAGGCAGAATGTGAATCCATTTTTTTGTGTTCTAGTTAAAAGCTGATTTTTAAATATCCGGAGTTATTTCAACAAAGTACCCAAACCAAAAACTTCATGAATGCTTTTATGGGGTGCACGCGGTACTCCATTTAAGCTGAATGTCACAATGCGTGTGTATGGGTTTATGCAATTGGTGGTACCTGAAAGCTCTGTGTCTACTAATACCAAATAAGCCTCCATACGTGAGTCCACTTCCAAAGGATTACTAAAGTATTTCTGTCCAAAGCCAATCATCAAACTAAACCCAGCCCAAACTGTCCCTACTCCCCCAAAAATATCAAAGAAGGCTATTTTTCTTGATCCCGTACACAAATACTTGCTCGCTCCAACAATGAATTTCAACTGTGACACGTGCCAGAAAACCTTTGCACGGCCGAACGAACTGAAACTCGATGCTAATGCTGCTCATATGAAGATTCAGGCTTATCAATGCCACATTCGCAGAAGGACATTTTCGCGGTCGAGCAATCTAATACAGCACATGCGAGGAGTTCATGCGAATGAGAAACCATACCAATGCACCATGCGCGGAAATGTTTTCTCACAATACGCCAACTTGGAGGTGCACATGGGAGTTCAAACAAAAGAAAAACCCTTTCCTTGCAGCTACTGCAGAAATGAATATGGAATGCGTAATGCTTTGAAATATCACCTGAGCCATTTTCATGGAAAACATTCACAGTAAACGTTTATGTTAAAGTTGACTTACACGTTTAAAAAAGTAGTTGACTTAATAGTATAGTATAATGTAGTAATAACTTCTAATTAAATAGACGTGTGCAAGGGGTTGTAAGTGGTGCGTGGTGTTTGCAATGGCAAATCATAAAGTGAAGGGGTACATGCATAAGTTGGACTACTTCTCACCGCACCGTAAAAGTAGAAACAAGTTTGCTTTAGGTTTTGTTATCTATAAACAAGAAAGACATGTTGAAAGGTACAACAAAATTATGATGTACGAACATATCTACTTTTAATTTGCATTCCTCCCAAGTAAGTACTCAAACATAATAATAGCCATCAATCCCTTATGCAGCTTGAATGGGGGCTGTCGCGACGATAGTGTGCTTTTGAATAACACCAGAATGTTTATATATATAGACAAGCATTTTTGGGGCTTGAAAGTGCATTCTTTCTTACTGCACTAAAAAAGTACCTCAATTATCCAAACGGCGGCAAGCTCACGTACACCTGGTGAAGGTGCCTACGTGACAGTCCTTTCAAAGGGCTTACAACAGCCATCCAGTATTACAAGCCATATTTCTGTACAAAGCAAAGCTCAACAAAATGCATTCCACCTACAATCCTCATAAACACATAAAAACTCAATCTTGCCCTCTGCCAAACACAAGTTGCGATCTTCAAAGGAAATACAAGCATTTAACAGACTCACGCGTACCTATTACAAGTGGGTTGGGTAATGCACAATAATTTATCAGCTAGTGTCACAAGTTTGAGGACAATAAACATTTATTGATACGTGGAGTCAATCAAATAATAATAATATCGGATCTGCATTGGTAAGTCAAGATAGTCCTTGTATGTAGGGTATGCAACCATAATGTTTTATTTGATTGTTTCTCAGTGTATATACACAACCAACTATTATTCTATGTTGCAGTGAACAGGGTGTAGTAGACAACAACGGAAGAAGAATGAGCCACAGCAGAATGTGGCATAATATGGATCTCGTCTCCCAGTCTCTGAACCAGTAAATCCAGAAATCGGGTGAATGTTTTCAAAGACTCGTAAGACTTAATCGGGATACCACGCAGCATATTATAGAAAGAAAGTAGAGACATGGATGAAGGGTGTGCAAACAACAATTTACAAGCTGTGCTGCAAACATCGAAACTTGGGTCTAAACATCAGCACAAGTTCAACAACAAAAGCAAACCTACTACAACTCCGAATTTTAGTGAAACGGAAAACAAAAGTTTGAAGCCCAGTGATGATGACGCTTGCAGTACTCGCCAAGTTGGTGTCACAGGTCAAACCCGTTTTCAATGTGGAGTGTGCATCAAGGAATTTACAACCTCGTCGAGATTAAAAGACCACTTCAGAATACACTCGGGTGAGAGGCCGTATCAATGTAGTATTTGTAACAAGAGATTTACACTCTCCAGCACTCTGAAAGTGCATCAAAAGGTGCACACGGGCGAGAAACCCTACGAATGTCAGGATTGTGGGAAATCGTTTTCACTATCAGGAAATTTAAAAGTTCATCGTCAAATTCATTTAAACTCATCAAAGCCTCACCAGTGCGAAATATGTCAAAAGCGGTTTAGATTGGCCGGTCAATTAAAGAGCCATCTAATAGTTCACACAAAAGAGATTGCCTACAAGTGCAAAACTTGTGAACGGGGCTTTTTTCGAAATGCAGATTTGAAAGCCCACACGCGAATTCACACAGGAAGCCGTAGGCCACTCTCGCAGGGAAAATCTTATCATTGCAATATTTGCTCCAAGAATTTTACGCAGAAGGCGACCTTGCAAGTACACATTCGGACTCACACTGGAGAGAGGCCATTTCGGTGCCAGCTGTGTTACAAGGCGTTTTCCCAATCTGCACAATTGTCTACTCATATGCGCACGCATACAAAGGAAAGGCCTTTCAAGTGTGACATCTGCCCAAAGACATATACGACGCCTGCTCATTTGAGAGAACACGTTAATGATATCCATAACAAGGTCAAGGCGTTTAAGTGTCAAATTTGCAATAAAACAGTTTCTAGGCATGGTGGCATAGCTAGGCACATGAGAGTTCATACGGGAGAGAAACCATACAAATGTGTCATGTGCGAAACTAGTTTTTCCCAAATTGGCATATTGGAGCAGCACTTGAGGGTTCACATAAAGGAAAAGCCTTACCACTGTGCTCATTGCGGAATGGAGTGTAGACAACCTTCTCAGTTGACATCTCACATGAGACGTGTTCATGCAAGACTATCAAATTAAAGCGGTGTTGTTGCAAAAATGCACTATACCGCAAGTTATATATTCATTGCTGTACGCAGAATGTTGTGTACTTAGGTATGTAAAATAGCAATTAATTAGGAATTAAATGTTGTGCCACGCAACTTTCCCCAAGTTGGTAGTACGAGTACATGAAACTGCTCAACTTGGACTGTTGATATAATACACAGGTTTCAAGGGTAAGCACTGCATTGCAAAGGAGGGAGGCAAGACACCGTTAGAATGATTTTAAGGAAACCTGTGTTTCTGGTTTTAAGGAGAAGAGAAGGCGACTCTGTTGGTTTGCGTTGCCATTTATTTTAGGGGAAAAGTGTCTAGTAAATCGGATATGTTGGAAGCCGGTAATAGAGAGTTAGTATAATTGTATTGTAGTCTTAGTTTTAATCTACTCAAATTTAATATAAATTATATTACGTAGGCCTAATCTATCTAATCTATACACATTAGAATGATTGTAGCAGATATTTGGACTCATAAATGTAATAATTACAACATTACAAGTGTACGTAGTATTTATATAAAATAATGGGTTGATAGCAAATTCTTTGGATGGTGAAGTGTAAATTTTCTACACTTCACCTATGTATTAGTTAGCGTAAAATAAAATAATTTGTTTCAATATAAAATTAGATGATTTATACTATCACAAACATTATACAAATCTTAATTTCAATTAAAATTAAGAGTGAATTTGTAAATGAATTGCAGCGGGAGCACTCTTGTGAGAGTCGACACAGCTCCACGTCTCAACCGACGCTACACATCTTTCCCTCTAAATATATATACATACTACAGTTATATGTATTCCGTAAAGGTATATGAAATGAAGATATAGTAATAAATGGTATGAAGCTGCGGCATGGCAGCTTCAGTCACTCTCTCCTCGGAACCCATACGATTAGCAAGCAATTCCTTGGGAGCACTTGGCTCCCGGTAGCATTCTCATTTCCCTCTCATATTGTATATTTAGCTGCACAGTTAGCAGCGAGTATTTAGAGCACTAATCATACAGATAAGCGTATCCGTAGGACCTGGACGGAAG
>JAANSN010002362.1:0-24637 GCA_036850665.1 Dicranocentrus wangi | reverse complement strand
AAGAATGCGGGAGATGTATATACCTCATTAAATCAGCATTTTTATAGCGGAGGTATATACCCAACTCGTAAAAAATACAGGGAGCTTTGGAATAATTAATGACGTAGAATTGCTTTCTGTGGGAGTATGAGACCACCATAGGTTTAAAAATACTTGAAGTTGAAACTAGCATGTCATGCATTCATTCATGTGCTCACTTTCCACACATAGTCCTAGTGTCGTCAGTGTGCTGTAACGGTGGAAAAGGGGAAAGGTAATTTTTATTTAGGTCTTTTCTACTTTTGAAGCTTTTTGTGAAACTTCAGACAAATGTAAACTTTGCACAAAGAAAACTTCAGCTCAAGGAGGGAACATGGAACAAGCAAAGTTCCTTTTATCAAATTACACTAAAGGACAATGCACTTGTTTTAGAAACCTATCCGGTTCACTCATCATCAGTCAGCTTCGTTCAATTTTTTCTCTGAAAACAAAGAAACGGATATTGTATATTTTTTTCTACATTGCATCATCATCATCATGATACACAATACATACATGTTAACGCGTAACCACTTAACAATGGAGGTCCTTACACACATCTCATGTTTTCTTTCAGAAAACGAGAGTCATCTCATGGTTTATGTTTACCTAATTATGTTTCTTTTATTGACACTACAGGAAAGAAAAATGGAGACAAAGACATCGTGTCTGCAGCAATAATGGCAAAAGTTCTTCAGGAGAGGGAAAATGAGCGGAAGGAGAATCGTCGTAACAATTGTCATTGTCGCTACCGTGTGGCCCTGCCTACCGTGGAGAAATCCTGCCAGACGATGCCCAGCTGCACAATTTCCTACTCCGAATTTGAGTTCTACACTTCGGAACCCGATGATGAGGAGGAAGATGAGGATGGTGTGGACGAGGAAGATGCAGAGTCAATAGTAAACCAGCACAGTGATACTGACATGTTGCGGCCACTCAATGTAAGATCAGCGTCGTCTCCCGGAGGGGCAAGAAGTGTTGGCAGACACACCCCACAGTTTCTACATTCACAACCGCCACGACGACCCAACAGTTGGTTGTCGGGCACGGGACGACCTCCTGGAGGAGCAGTACCAGTGCGCACCACGTTGACAACAACTTTCGACGAAATCATTCAAACTAGTCGGGAAGAGGAGGCGAGACTACCCACTCCACTATTTGACGGACGACTACGTCATCGGAACCAATCGTCCGCATCCTCCTCCTCGAGAAATCAACATAATCATCATAATCACAATGATAATCAAGACCAGTCGTTATCATCCTTGACATCATCAGTCACAAATGGAGAACAGTTTAACAATCATCTAGCACATCATCACTCTCATCATCATCATCATCATCACCACCATCCGGGAAATGGACATGGTGAACACCATTCTGCATCTCTATTCATAAATAACGCTAGTGATACCAATAGCATAATGACGGCTGCAGCAAGTAACGGAAATGTTAGCAGTAGTTGTCGAGACACGCCACCTAGCCTTCAACGTTCATCTTCCAGCTCACTTTCCTCACCGTCGTCAGGTCTGCCACCTTTAAGCATTCCAACATCCGCTTCAATCACTACCGATTTAAATGGTGACATAATGATGTCCATGAGCAGCAGTAGTAGCGGAAATGCCACAAGTAGTAACAGTAGTCACGTCATGTCATCCGCTTGCAACACGCCTAGTTCATGTAGTAACGCAAGCACAAGCGGGATCGGGGGAGGGGGTAGCGTCTCTGGCATTTTCCACGAACCACTCGCAATCAGTAGTAATACCAGTAGTAATGTCAGCAACCCCGCAAACACGAGGCCCGTCTCCACCTCAAATTATAATAACGGTGGAGGGAGCATCAGCATTAGTAGTAGTAGCATCAATAGCAACAGTAGCTCATCATTCTCTTCCAATAATACTAGTAGCAACAATCCTACCAATAGCGTAGCTACCCTACGCAAAGGTGCACGCCTCAGCACAAGTCATATTTCTAATGTATGCGCCAATGGCAGCATCACCTCGCCCTCATTAACAACTACCTCTTCTGCCGCAGCAACTTCAGGCCCCGGTTCCTATGGGTTGACGCGATCCACCTCATGGACGAGGGATAAAGTGGAGCAAGTGGGGAATGGGACTGTTTCTGGGACCGTAACTGGTAGTGGGAGCACTCCAACTAGTGGAGGTGGCCTTGGTTTGATGACCAGTTTGGGAAACCATTGGAGATCCACAGTGCTCGTTCATAATCCACCTCGAAGTCACAGCAGCTACGAACCGTTATCCCTTGTCAGTGTACAAGGGGACGGGATTGGCGGGCAGCAGACAACTTTCTCTGCCACTCTATCCCCAAAATCGGCCGCTGTGCCTAGTCCTAATAGTAATAACCCGGCGTCTCCTCCGGGTGTTGTAGACTCATCTATCGCTCATAATAATGATTACGCCACCGAATGCAATTCTGACTCGGAACAACCGCTGTTGCAGCAAAGTCTTCATCAACCGCACCAACACCAATATAGTCAACCTCCGCCAACGTATTTATTCCATGCATACCATAATCCACAGACTAGTGGGAACAGTGGAGGTAGTGGGGGATTTTTCGGCGGTGTAAGTACTGCCATTGGCAGCGTGAGTACTAATGTCGGATACACAAATACGAGTAATAATAGTAGTAGTAATACCATTTCTAACTCAAATCAGTACTACAGAGCTCAAAAAAGGACATTCTGGGCTAGATCTAGTTCGACAACAAGCACAGAAACTGAAATTTAACCACTACTAGACGTATCCAATAAATGTGCACTTTCTGCGAGAACTTTTCGAACTTTACATGCTACTCGAAGAAAGAACATATAGTAGGGACAAGCATCTATATAAAATCTTATTCTTGTAAGGTGAACAGAGACTAGGCTAGAAATAGGTATATGATTGTGAGCTACATTTAAACAAAGACGGAGGGATAACGAGTTATAGCTTCTACAAACGTTGCACATATGTACGTAGTTCACGTCAACTTTCTACAAAAGAACCTTTACCTTCCGTGATCTATCTTAATGAGTAGCGGCGAGTGGCGACTATATTGAGGAATGTGTGGAAATCATGCCATTCTTTCCTAGGCAGGCAGGCAGGAATATTTTTTAAAGAACCCCAACTTGACTTTGCTATAAAATATTTACAAGCTGGCAAGAAGACGCATGCATTTTCTCTCCTGTGTATTAAACTATATACTGTTCGTATTAACGCTTCCAAAAACGTTAATTGTTAATTCTTAGGTATTTCAATAGTAAGGTGGGCTTTTGTAGAGGAATACAAATAAGTTTTACAGACAAAAAAGAGCTATTATAGTCAACCGTAGGAAACTTTTGAGTTCCTTTCTGTGCAATAAAATAGAGTAGAAACTACCTATACAAGAAACGAACATGCTATATATATGCTACATGGAAGTTAAAGTTACTCTCCAACGAAATTTACTTGCTGTAACGAATACATTCCTGGAAATATTCAAAGACATACACTTTAGGTTAATTAGATTATATATATACATAGATGGATATACATTTAAGGCAACCCAAACGTAAAGTTTGCGTTTATAGTCTTAAAGTCTCAATCACACACAACGCATGCTCCTATAAATTTACAAAATCAGCAGCAGCTAAAAACGACTACATACTTCAGGACTTGAAGTGGAGATCAATAAGTTATTATAACATCAAAGATTCCCGCAGATCCAAATTGGATCCAAGGCTGCTCATATAACCTTTAGACAACCGTGCAGAGTGCTGCTTTGAAATATCAAATTGTCAACAATTAGCCAGTATATATACAAAAATTAATTTATTGCATGTTTATATATTGACCTACCTAACTAGCTATAATCAATAATTAGCCTACGCCGTGTTTCCCTGCAGTGAAGCAATTTCCCAGTACAGCGCTCCCTATAATCAAGTCATTAGGCGTATTAAACAAATATTTTATTATACGGATCCTAATGATATTGTTCCGTTACCTGCAAAAGGGCTAACTGGGCTTCAGCTAATTAAGCGTCTATATTATTAGTTCAGTACTGTTGTGTCCATAAGCAAGCAAAATCTACAGAAACTTTGTCGTCGTTGCATAGTCCTAGTCTTTGCGAAAATATACGTGAATGTACGTGACATTTTTTCATGCAGTTTATCTAATCGCAAGTAGACAAAAAGTAACATTTGGAAATGAAAACAGAAACATGATTAGCTAAAACATTATATACTTATATAATAAATGATATCCAACGTATTCTTCAATGCCATCCTTTTTCTTCGTAAGTAGTATCCATCTGTTTAGCATTTGGATTTGGAGTTGTAAAAGGATGAAAACCAGATGATGATATATGACTATGACTCATACTAAAAATCAAAATGATTCTCTAGTTTTTTAACGAATATTATGATTGATGATGATACTTCAGAATAAAGAACGTAAGTACGTGTCACTAGTGTCACATACGTTGTTATTCTATTAAACTACATGCATAATTTAAGAAGACTGATGTAACAAAAAAGTTTAAACAATTCAATATTGTTGTAGTATATGTTAGACTTTTTTTAGAAGTATATAATTTCTTTGTAGAACTCAATTTGTATACTAGTTAAAATAGATACAGACATAAAGGAAATCAAGAGAATTTTTTTCAAATATAGCATCGGACGGAACACACATACACAGCGAAACAGAAATCAACAAATTAACAATTTTACACACAAAAATAAAATGTGCATTCTGCGTAACATGCACGCAACTTTAACTGCTAACGAAAAACGAGCAATTATTGCATTTCTTCAACACACAATTTACGAGTTTTACCAAAATAGTTAATTGATCGTGTACGGCAGTCATTTTATGTATGTAATTATATATTTAGTCAAAATAAGCAAAGGTCATGTTTGTTGATTCAGGATTGCGAGTTTTCCATGAAAAAATCACTGGATTCCAAATTATTTGCTATTTGATGAGTTCATTGATTGAGTTTTGAATTGTAGTAATCGATGGGATACATACATATTTACTGGGTTGAATACACAAAAAATTGTTTGATTTTGACCTGAAGTTTTACATCTTACAAGATGTTTGCATGCAGTATAACATAAAAAATGTTTCAGAATTGCATGTATTAATTACGCGTTAATCATGTGTTATATGTATGGATAAAATAAATGAACATTATTTTTAAACTATGTCAGCAATTAAGTAGCCCAACGCAGGAAAAATCTGCGGAGAATCGAAAAGGCGTAAAATACAAAACAAGCAAGTTATATATTGATTGTATATTGTAATGGTTAGTGGTTAGAACATTAGAGAGGAGTATACATATGTGTATATTAAAGCAAAAGCAAGATTAAACATGCATTTCGGGAAGTATGAATCATTGAGACACACAAGGATATAAAATTAAAAAACACTTTGACTTGATTAAAATAACCTCGTAACTCGTTCAAAAATGAGTAATGCATTCTGCACTAATGAATCATACAAGAAAAGTCCAGCTTGTATATTTTCACCTTGCCTTGCACCCGAAATACCTCTCCTCGAATTCCATTTTGATGAAGATGAGGAAATAAAACTTACCAAATGGGAATCCATTAATCTGGAAATTACTCCTGTTCGCAGCTGAAAAGTGAAGGTCATGACCAGAGAGATCGGTGTACGCCACAACTTGATGAATTCATCCTCTCTTGCTTGAATTTCCGGGATCGCAAATACACGATAACAATTTTTTTGGAATTATGCATAATTGTAAAACATCTGCCAATATGATGCACATTGTAAAAATTCTGGTGAGCATGTTGATTGAAACGTAAACCATGCAGCCATCCATGATAATGGCTTTTTAGCAGTCAGTTACATCCTTTGCATATATTATATCCCTATGTTTACTCATTCATGGTGATGTATGTAAACATTACCGTAAAGGATATAAATGAAGTTAAAAAATTCCCATATTCATTTTTAGCAAAAGGGAGTTCACTCTGTGTTCCACGCATCAATGATTTTCACTCAGAGCGTCACGTCACGGCTAATGAAAACGCTGTTAAGTGCTAGGTGAAGAAACACTGCTTAACGCGTGGCACAAGATGGGGAATGATATACATTTAACATGTTCCTTTTTTATGTACGTTGTAATTTTTTCATGATTATTAAATAAATTATGCTTTAAAACAAGACGCTCATCTTGTTAGAATAGAACCCAGTCTTGTTTTCCAGAAATGATATACAAACAATATTTGCAATTAGGATTTGCACCTTGAGCATGCAACCACAGCCACAACCTACGGGGCACAGGTGTAATATAGATTTGGGAGATAAATACCTATACAATATGAACGCGCGCGTATTATTATTGATAAGGTGCAGAGTGCAGAGTAGCAGTCGAGTCCACAAGAACTTAAGAACATTCACAGCTTCCAATCTGTGACCTTCACCTTGATTCGTTGCCTCATGAAATACAACATGATTATTGGTATATGGCATGATTAAAAGCATGAATTAATAATAAAAACCAGAGTAATACCTAAATGTAATTGTGGAATGAAGAAATACTTTGCTTTTTAGAACGGCCAAATAAACACGTAGTGTAACAACATTAAAAACAGGTAACTGGCCGAGAATCACTGAAAATTTACATCGTATCCAGCAAAGTACCTGGAACAACCGATGCGGTAAGGACGATAAGGTTCTCTCTCTTAAATGGAGTGTTAGGTATTCGATGAGCATTTACTACGTAATGAGGAAACTATTATGGTAATCAATCAGAGATAACTTTTGCCGACTCATCTACCTGAACTTTCTTTGGAAAGTAATAGATGCAAATGTATTATGGGCAATTTAACTGTGTCTACAGACTACTAGTCTACCATACCATACGTAAAAAGTTTCATTGTTTGGTATATAAACTCTTGGAGCATCTTTTGCAATCATTCATTCGAGTTCTGGCAATTCGTCAAGAATTAACTCAAACCCAGTGATATTTTTTAAAAAGTTTTGTGAGACGGTTTCTGACACCAAAAAGTTTTTCAGAATGGCCAAGTTGTTTGTTGTTTTAGCCCTGATCTCAGTGGCTTCAGCTATTGATCATCCTGGACTTGGAATTGGGGGGTATGGATATTCCTATCCAGGACTTGGGGTCAGCAAGCAAGTAACTAGTACATCCGTTGATGGAGTTGGTCTTGGAGGCGTAGGAGTGAGCAAGCAGCAATATACTAGCGTGGGCGTAGGAGGATATCCTTATGATGGTATTGGCGGAGTTGGAGTTAGCAAGCAGATCAGCACTGTCGGGCATTCCGTTGGTGGATATCCAGTTGGCGGATTTGGCATGGGTCCCGTCGGGGTTTCCAAACTTAGCAGCTATGGCACTACCTTAGGAGGTATTGGAGCCGTAAAATCCAGCCATATTAATGCTATCAGCCAATACAATGGTCTTGGAGGACTTGGAGGGTTTGGTGGAATTAGTCCACTTGGAACCTTTGGCGGCTATGCAGGTTACCCAGGAGGATTTGGCGCAGGAGTTCCAGCATATCATGGTGCCGTTTCCGGTCTCGCCACGGTAAACCGTCTTAGCGTCCCAGCGGTTTCCACCATTCCAGGAGGATACTACGGAGGAATTGTTGCTTATCCCCAGCCTATCCCAACTGCCGTAACCACTAACGCTCTTCATATTCCAGGAGCTGCTGTCGACGCTTACAAAGGTATTCTTATAAAACCATTAGGCGCTTGTATCTAGCTAAATTTCAATGTATGATGAAAACTACAAAATTGAAAATTGAAAACCTGTTTAGGCTACTACGCGGGCTATTACCCGGGATCAATCGGATACGGATTAAGTTATCGTTTCTTCCATTAATCATCTACGAAAGTTGGCGTGTCGTCACCAGGAATGCGCGGTTGCCTTTTTAATCAACACTTTATTACACTACGTTATTAATTTATCATTTTTGCAATGTTTTTAATGAAACCTTTATTTAAATAAATTTTCCAATTTGTTTTTGATAAAAACACGTGAAGTATGAAATGAAGTGGAGAGGAATATAGGTGCATCATGCTTTTAAAAAAGTCAACGCATTCGAATCTTCAGCACGTGAATTAAATATTGCTTCAATATCTCTGATATGCCATTATTTATTGTAAACAATGTTCTACAGTCATCACCCACATTTTTATTTCATATAGTCTAAAATGTAAAGTCAATTACGACTAATTAGCAACTGACAACATCAACTTAACACTCCTAACAAAAAACGGGAAACATTAAGTCAGTGTATTTATTTTTGTCGGACCTTTGGACAGGCTGAAAATATCGTGGATTAAATCAAATTCGAGACAACATTTCTATACAACACAGATACGAACAACAATTAGATCATTCACGAGAAAACGTATGAGAAAAACTCTTAGCTCATATAAATACAACTTTAAGATACTTACACATACATAACACGTCTCGTCACGTCACACTCTCTACGTCTACATGCATGCAAACTAGGCCAACACAATAATAATCTATGAGACTTGTGTACACGTACGCAGTAATTATAATGATCTACTAATTTCATCGTAATTCTGCGGGTAAAAACGAGACCACCTTCAGTACCTGGAGAAAGCAGGACACTGTAAATTCGTTTCATAAAATCACAAACGAGAGAGAACAATTAGCATTTGAAACATAAAAATGCTAATTATCCACAACAGGATATATTTTTAGTCTATCTCAAACTGTATTTACATAACAAACGTATTCAAGTAATACAATGCTATAGTTAAACCTGCAATATACATACACTGTTTTAAATCCAAATACAATTTACACGTAGTACATATAATATCAATGTCAATGTCGGTCTAACAATAACTAACTAACCCAGCAGTAATATTTAAAGTATAGGTTACAGTTAGACGTATTATACTGGGAGCCAGAAAAATCCCTACTGAAATGATTCCCGAGACTATTATTTTCGAAGTTTTTTTTGGCAAAATTCTGAAAGCATTTTGTTCATCAGTTTTAATGAATGTACCGATCACGATTTTCAATACTAAACCTGCAAGACATTTTTTAAAGAGCAACTCGGATTTCATTTCATATTTAAAATTTCCCAACTTGCTTGATTCCTTAACACTCTGTTTCTGATGCAGTTCGGAGCAAAGATATATCGGCCACATTTTGCCTGGACTCGGATCGGATATGCTAGACACGAAACGCATATTGTAATATATATCTTGATTGAATACGTATTAACCTTTTGTAAACAACAAATTTATGGAGAGGATATAGTTGCTGATGTGAATGGGATATTGGAGAGTCCACTAACATGTAAACCATTGACCTCCTGTTAAATTCTTTCTCTAAAAATTAGACGAGACTAATTGAAATCCCAAACAGACGAGATCAATTATTGTAAAGTCGAGTAAGATATATAATATATGTATGTACTGCTACTCTTACGATACGATATCATCGGTGACCTTGTTATTTTTTTACTGTAATTCTATTATAAACTATTTAGGTAGTATTTACTGTACACCTTCATTTGCAAATCATCCTTTTGCGTAAATAGCTGAATATAATCAGATGGAATTCAGCGACTAACAAATTGTATGTAACCTCATACAGAAAACAGTCTGAATTTTTAATTTATATAATACGCTATTTAACAATGTGACACAGATATGGAAGATATTTGAGATGCATTTCATCATTGTCAACGATTTCGGATTTTTATTTAGGGATATATGTTAGTATGCGGTTGCATACGCTTATATGTATGTATTCTTTTGAAAACGTACGAAGACTCATAATGCATACATGTATGTTTCACGATGAAGCGAAATTATAAACTGTTTTTTTAAAATTTTACTTTCTTATTTTGGCCTTTCTCGCTAAACTATTTTTTTTACGAAATATCGCTTAATTTTTTTTACAAAACGATCGTAATCATAATAACCTATCTACCCTTAACAAATGTAAAACCGTTAAAAAATCAATTGGCTAATATGTATTTTGTGATAATATCTTTCTATCGATCCAGATCTTTATGTGTTAAACTACCAAAGTAGCTAGATGCGATTAGTGTAAAACAGTTGTAGACTGTTAACTTCTTATTACAATACCTTTTTAAACGAGCTATGCCAATTTATGTACTCCTCATACTCATGAGAATCAACAACGTAGATCATTTTGATATTATTATCTAGTTTAACAATTTCACTTAACTATGTAGGTTCTTGCTTCAAGGACCGATGGTAGGTTTCACTGTTTTGCCTCTTTGTAGTTAAAAGAAGACAACTCAGAGTTCCAGCACTTTTATGATATGTTTCGTTTACATCAGAGTTAATTATACAACACGTTTTAGTTTTAAAATTTGTTGCATGCACTACAATGATTAATATTTGATTTCAATCTTCCATACTCCATATTTTAGTATTTATAAATGATACATAGAGATACGAATACCAACCCAGTTAAAGAATTGTAAGTTCAGAAAAAGTTTCCGTGCGCGCACATAAATTCACACGTACATATTTTAGAGTACTTTTTCATAGAGATATTATAAAAACAAAAAAGATTAATACGATGAATGGCCGTGTACATTCGGTAAAAAAATTTCTGTACAGTTTATACAAACTGTAAAACAAAATTAACATAAAATCCATAATAATCAATATCCCAATAGTCAATTTATGATGGTAAATGTCTGATTAAAGAACATTGTGAAAGAGTTCGTACGAAGGGAACTAGATATGACTAGACACATAATGAAGCAAGCACAAGATATATAGGTATAATAGGTCCGGAACCGGAAGTATAATCAAGTCAACAAAAAGAATATACCTTTACAACAAATAAAATGTGATACGTACAACATGCATAAATACACTACAGCTAAAGGTATCCGTCTTAGTAAGACTTCAGTAAAATGTAAATTATTACGATGTTAAAAGAAGAAAAATGCAGTATTACATACGTACAAACGTATATAGCACAATCTCAAGAGTTTTCTTATTGTAAAATATTGTTATCTACCTACTACCTATTCTTTCCATTCCATGTAACCGGAAGCATCCATTCATAGAATTAATTTGGAAGATTCTTTGTTTAACAAGAGTTCTAGCTAAATTCACTAATTCCCAAAACTACCTCTTCCACCATTTATTCACCACTCACCCGCCTAGAATAAACACGTATTCTAGCTACCTACCGAACGTAATTTATTTGGAAGAGCAAAACTTTCTACTTTCTGACGATTTCTCCATGTTTAAATGACAACTGCCTTTTTAAAACATGCAAGTACACATTATTACTAATTTATCTACACATTATCATTATGCATAACACACTTGCACCAATCTTCTACTTACTTATCCTAACACGTCCCCTAAAACAAAGGATTTCTGTTGTTGAGTACTTTGCTAAAATGACCTAGTTCATTTGACTCGTTTCGTATCATCCCATTATAATACCATATATAATATATTACACATAACATAATATCGGTAAGTACAACTTAACTTTAGGAAAAACTTAACCAAAAACCCTGCACTGAAAAACAGTGTTTCGATAAATAAATCAACACTATGTACGTACGTATGAACAACACTTGTCTGATTTTTGAATATAAAAGGAATGGGAGTGAATTTTTTTGGTTATCATTATTCCACGCTGGAACGATCATCCCCACCACCGCCTGCCGACAGCATTCTTTTTTATATTCTTCCAGAACAGGTTTAGGTAAACTAGTTTAGACAGAGAGGAGGAGAAGTTCCAGGAAATATACTCTTTTGAAAAGGTGACACAACAAGAACAACAAACAAGAACGTTAGCAAACGTGTGCTTAGCATCCACAATTTCCAGTTTACTTTTCTTCTATCCGATTCGTCGGATTTCGAGAAGACGAAAAGCAGAGTTTCATGATGAATGGAAACTTTCCACCTAGAGATTTTCACAGAGAAAAAGCACTTAAAATTTTGGAGAACCATGGGGAGAATATATACACGTGAGGACGTGAAGAGACCATATCGATTGGCCGAGAGTTTCGGTGCTTCTGCAACTCCACGCTCAGCACAAAACTCACAGCTAATCTCATTATGACTAAAAGGTCTGAATACTTAGAATCAATAATGACAAAACAGCCTTTACCAGAGCTTTTGATCGGATAGTGGTTCATAATTGAGAGAGCTTCCACAGCCTCCGTAACAGTTTCAAACTCAATCAGCCCCGAAGAGCTCCTTTCACCTACAGAAGACAAGGAAAACAACAAATCATTCGCAACTGCTTTGCTCTCTCTCTGAGTTCTGAGAGAGTGTAATTATTATATGAAAAGTTTGAAAAATTTGTAACTCCTATAAAACCATTTTCGGAGTGGGTCTTACTTACTAAAAGACTTACTCTTCGATTGGAAAAACTTTATCGCCTTTGGTCTAGGCGCTTTTGCATCGGTAAATACATCCCTCATTTCATTTTCCGCTATGTTGGGAGGAGTATTGAAGAAATGCAGCGTCTGTGGAAATAAACGAGGAAAAACACCACTGATGTTGATTGCCACAGTCTCTCATTCAATTTCACATTTTATGAACCACTTCATCATCATCATCATCCTAAAACTAAACATATTATTATTCAACCCCTTCCAGCCATATACACTTTTTTCCAATAAAGGGATATTCCAGGGTGCGCTTAGAAAACCAGGGGGTTGGTAATTCGAAACTACAAAGCAACAACATCACGCTCGCCATCTCATTACTTTTTGTATATAACTATAAATGCTCTATTTTTACACAGAGAACAAAAAATCATTACGACTTTTTCCCAGGAGGTTATGATACTCTTGTAACCATTTCCGAGAGCGAGTTTCACGCTGCCCCAATCTTTCATCCCGATATCTCTAACGTTTCTACACTGAAGAGGTGTACGATTTCGTCTTTAAGAGTTATATCGAGAGGAAAAATCCTTTTATTATTTTAGGTAATATTTGGAACTGTAGGAGCAACAACGCAGTGCTCCATTCCAGTTCATGTTTTTATGGACTATAATTACAGAGTAGTAGGAATACAGCAAATAGTGAAAGTGGTAGTAGCAGCAGCAGGGTTTCTCGCAAGAGCACGTCGATTTGTTCATAGGAAATAACAGTTGTACAAGACAGGAGAGTTGCCTAAAATATAATATCCTTTCTTGTGGTAATAATGACATATGACGTGGTGTGAACAGGCAACCAACCAACACCATTTTCATGCAATGTACATATATATATATATATCACTAATCAAAAAAATCACACAATTACAAGTTAGACAACACCACAATATACAAAACGGCAGACTACTTGGAAAAATAGAAGTAACAAACGGAACTGGGAAAGCGTATTTTCAATTTGTTCAGGTAAGTATTGGTATTGTACTTGTATATATTGCAGATTAGATTGCCTTTTTTGTAGGTGTATAAATATACAAGCTTTGTAAGAAGGCAACGCAATTGAGATATAGTACGGCGTATACACAAAAAGGGAGGGTTAGTTGCCCAAGAAAGAGAGATTTATAGAGATAGATATATAATATTTTTAAAAAATTATATTCTAAAAGTGTTGGTGTTCATGAGGGTATATTTGGTCATGCCTGTGATATGGTATTTATAAATCGGTATATATTGGAAATATATCTGTAAAGTATAATTTTGTAAAGTGATTGAATGAATGAATGATGAGTATTAGTAGTTACCTTTGTGGGTGGCTGTATTCTGTTTTTGCTAGCCATTTCAGGGTTGAGAAATCGGTTGTTTTTGTTACCCATGAAGTCTTTGAAAGATGGGCTGCCGTCCGGAAGTGTATGAGGTTGTTGAACATCACTAAGGAATGCTTGTTTCGAGTATCTGTCCAAGGGCCAAAAGACCAGTGTCATGTCAAGGCTCGCTTTTTAAAAATTAATCTCTAATCTTTGTCCCTACTTTCCTACATCCCCTTTAAAAAAATATTTTCTCACCCTTATTGAACAGTTTGACTAGCTAAACTACCGAAAAGTCGGAGATTCTTGGATTCAACACGAAGAGCGAGTCACCCTGAGTGAGTGTGTTTTAGTGTGTACAAAATGTTTATTGAGGTTTTAATAGAAGCAGAATAGAACAGAATTTGCTCCGCACCAACACAAAATCGTCAATTCGTTGAGATTAGCTTCTTTGCTTTCTTTTGGTACAGAGTAAAAATGACAAATTGCTCAACAAGTCTCCCTTGCTTTTCTCCGCCAAGGAAAAGATACTGTTTCACAATGAAAACATAACTAATTCCATAGAGTCCACCAAGCGACAACCATATTTTCCCTTGGTTTTAAGATGTAGGTTTAACAAAGTGTGTGTTGTCTGTCTCTTGTCGTGTGGGACTAATATTTGTGTTGCTACCTCCATGAATATAAATGTTAAGATAGTCGGAATTGTGATGGTGAAAGGGATATTATTAATGACACATCCCACCTGTCACAACTTCTCTATTTCTCAAATTGTTTCTTGAGGGTATATATATACAACTGTTGTACTACTTCAGTCTCAGTTTTGCACTGCTCCCCACACTGACGGAATGTGCGTAAGACAGGGGAAGTGGAAATGAGAGTGAAATACGTATTTCATGAAAAAACAGTAATAATACCCCTTTCCTTCTGGTTTTCGTGTATTTTTGAGTATAAATGTAAATATGGAGTGTATGATATATAAAATTTGAACGAATAATATTAAGTATAAGTATATAGTCAAGTACAGATACTTTTTTGCAGTTTTAAGAGAGTAGTTTTTAGAAAAAGTGTAATATATAGAATATTGAATTTTTTTCTACAGACTCGATACAATATCAACTCAAGACTCAAAAGCAGATTCAGCAGCAGCAGTACTTATAAATATAAACATTATATTATTTTTATTTATTTAATGTATATTGTATGAATATCAAAATGTAGGTAAGAAGTAGTGATATGGTAAGTGTCATATCTTTTTATTTTCAGCAGCGCCAACAAATAAGGCAGCACACGACGCTTTGTCAGAGACCACCTGTCAACCACCCTGTGTTGCATTTTCACGGGAGGAAAATATATACATTCAGACTGAGAGTGAATCAACGAAAAAATTGGTTCCCGAGAGAGTTATTTTTGACAGTCAGCTAGCAGGTGTAATTTTTTGTCGTGTTTTTCGTGATTGCGTGCTATATTTTTTATCAATCGTCTACAAATAAAGGATTATACACATACTTATACATTTTTTTGGCAATTACTCACAGAAAAAAAACTCCCAACTTTTTTGCTTTCTAGATGTGAAACGTACACATCTGGTTAAATATCAATGAAGCGGATAAATGCCTCTTTAACAAGGAAATTCCGTATGCGAGACAATCTACAATATCTTTATACGCATATAGGTGCTTTGAAACTTACTTATGTAGTATTTACCTATACAAACTGCGTTTCATCTCATCAAAAGCAATTAAAGTTATTGAGTCAGAGTAAACACTGCAATAATTTTTGCTCTAATGCGAAAAGTTTGGTAGATTCTGGTATTATATAAATGCAAATTCAGGGGAAAATAATAATCGCACAATCCTTTAATCCATTTTCAAGCCGGAGTGTGTAATTTGCAGATTACATTCTTAGAAAAATTACATATATATACAATCGAGGAAACGCTTAGGTTTTCCTTTGCACAGGAAAGTATATACACACCGTATCTTGAAACTCTATATTTGAAAAAGGGGATCGTAGCAAAAAAATCTAGTGGAGTGTGATGCCTTGAAAAGGCATAAGTATGCGAGAGTCTCCAGCGGAAAAAGTAAAAGTGGCACTACAACCAAGAGACCTTCACTTCAAATTTATGTACATCGTATAATATATATTATGAGAATGTAGAGTATGTAGTGAAAATAATATACATATCCGTGAGTCGGACGGACCAGAGAGAGAAGAGAGACAAAGACAAAATACAAAACATGATCTTGTTTACTCACCCAAGTTGTACTTTAGATCCAAACATGAACGTGTTGTTAAAGTTGGACATGGCTCGCTCTACTGAAATCGCATCTCCCATCTGAATCATTGCGCAACCCTCCTTGGATTTCAAAAACTTCACCTGTATCAACGGACAAAAGGGATTTAGCTGGTGTGCCATGTATTACATACTCCAACAAAAAAGTTGGAATTGGAAGGGTAATAGATCGTTGCCTGTGCGGCTGGAAATGTTGTAGTGACTAGTCACGTACATAGCAGGAATACTTTCTCCGCCACACACAACCACTATCATAAAACGCACTCCAGGCTCACTTACCCTGACCACATTTCCATACAGACAGAATAAGTTGAATAATCGCTCAGCATTAATCTTGTCTTTGCATAGACCATAAACCATCATGACAGCACCCTGCTGCATAGGACGGGCAGGGCCACTGACGCTTCCGCTGGACGGCACCAGCTCCCCATTATTCGGAGGAGATGCTCGCATTGGGCCATTTCTATACGAATACTCCTCTTTTGGCACACCTCCCATATAACTTCTGCAATAATCAGTGATTAAATCAGGAAAATTGTCAGGTCCATCAGTTACTTTTTGTTTACACACCAATGACTCCTGTCATCTATCACCTAAATTTACTGGAGTCGCTAATACTTTTACAAAATCAAGTTGTCCTTCCTTTCTTTCCCAATTACAGTTTTATTCCGGGAAATACTACGTACCTATCGCAAGAGTAACGATCATAAGCAGGTTGGTCGTGAAACGACGGAGGTCCTCCTCCCGGAGCAGTCGGTCCATTCATCCCTCGTGAATATCCATTCTCGTACCGATCATACGGACCATTGGCAAACGGAACTTGGCCTCGCATCGTCTCTATATTCCCTATTCCATTTCCACCTGAAGGGAAATGATTCCAGATGAAATACCATTATGACACTGAATTACCATTAAAACGTCAAATTGAATTGCACAAAAAGGGCAGCCTCACACAAACCATTTGAGAAACTAAAAAAATGCTGTTAGATTACTCAACTGCTTTCCAGCAACGAGCAACTTTTCGCATCCCATTACTATCATATTCCACTAAAAGAAAGTAAATTTTTAAAGCAAGCTAAAGGCAGTGCAATTTGTTATTTTTGCCACATACAAATAATCTAATATGGTAAAGTGCATACATGCATTCAATAACAAGCTCATTATAGAAAAAGTATACCCCTATACTTACCCTTGTCGTGAAATTTTATTTCACTTCAAAACATTCATAATACGAGAGACACTGACATTGCAAAACATATTTAATGATAAAGTCTCCTAAACTGTCGCAAAGCCCACGGGTTTATTACCTTTTTATGAAGAAAGTCTAATGGATTGCCCTGCGCTCTCCTCACTAAATCCTTTTATAATTGCCAGCTAACTACCAAAGAGAGAAGCACTTAGAGCACTTAAATCGCTATTCCCTGGCCAGCTGTAAATTATGACCTGAGATTACTTTCTCCCCATAAAAGTATTTTCCGCAATGTATAAGTACATAACATAGATACCTAAGCGGGGTGTAAAACCGTGGTGTACACAATCCACACGAGATGATAGCCGTTGCGCCTATACTCCGCCAGTGGAGAACTCAAGAGGCCATTAAGGAATAAGCAAAGGGACCAGTTAACTCCCCTTCCTGGCCATTTATAAATTACCTTCCTTATACGAGAATCTCACTCTCCCTAGTAATATATGTATATCTCTAGTATGGGTGCGACACACGGGTAATAGGTTTCTCCGCATTCAAGACATCCCAAACGCGTAATACGAATAATAAGAGGGAGCAGGCAATGGCAACCACCTTTTCAAAAATATATCAAGAGGAAAAGTTCGACGACAAGGAAAAAGGAAACCCCAGAGGAGAAAGGTAGAGAAGTGTACTCTCACTCGCCCACCACCACACTAGAGAGACTTGCACACTCTCATAATTATTTTCACTCCTTACCTTCGACCAAAGCAATAAACTATCTTAGTCAACTTTAGAAGTCAAGATTCATCCTAGATCTAGGATAAAAGGTTATATACCTTCAGAATAACCCAACTTTCTCTTCAGGCTAATTATCAGCCTTACTTACATACAACCCATTAAATGTACGGATAAGTGTGAGACGTTCAAATGGGATCCATAGCCGAAAAGGCAATTCTATCTAAAGCTTTCACTTTGAATCACTAGAATGAAAGGGGAAAAGGGCGAAACTAGGTAGTCAAAGCCAACTCTTATATTCTCATCAAACACACAATACACAGTAGAATGATACTCTGAAGCAATCCTTTATTTTCTACAAGTCATTACTTTTAACGGTTCCAGTCATTCTATACCATCTCAGCGCTAATCCGCTAAACTTCAGTATTAATGGCGTTTGACATGTGAGATTGAAGTAGATTTCCAACATAAAAACCATCTTGTGTTGCCTACATATTCACAATTTGTAAGGTAGAACTTCATGAAAATGCCAATGACACATATGTCACTATTATTGTGCATTACTGCCCAAAAGTGTATGCGGGCTACCACTCTACCACCCTCCCTCTTTATAATATATATAATTTATATACACTTTTATAGCTATGAAACAACCCATTGAGTAATAAATTCCTGGAGGCTGTATGCAACACCTACACAATGCCCAACAGACAACGGGGACCATTACGATAAGGCGATACAAAAAAGCCTAGACAGGATATAATTTGGCGAGGCATATAACTGACAGAAAAATAAAGATATCGGGTAATGAATGTGCCCATGATTACAAAGCTACAGGGGAAATGTATGTCCAGTTAAAACTCAAAAAAGCCACCAACACAGCCACCACAAAACAAAAAAAGCAGTTTTGATTGGTATACACCGAAAAATTTATCAAAGTTCAACAGAATGACCTTGTAAATCATTGGTTTTGTTATCGATAACTGTCCTAATGGGCTAATATCATGCTATCATGCGTTTTTATCCAAATTGAACTGGTTTCCTTCCTGAGTTCATGAAGCTTACGACGTTTTTGTTGGCATCTGGTTTTGTCTGTTTCCGTACATTAAAAAAGTTGATTGAGCTTGTATGTTGTGACAAACTGTACCCAGATTGGAGAGGGAGAGCGAGAGGACATTTCAAGTAATTCACATGTAGCTAAAATTAAAAGGCAGTTCCTTATTTACGCTTCAGCGAACCCTTCAACGTCCCATTCTAAAGCGCATTTTCAGAGAATGAAGAATGCTTGAAATTCGTTAAAAACCCATTTTCGCCAGTCAGTTTGTATAATCTTGAAAACTTTATAAAAACATTGNGCCAGTCAGTTTGTATAATCTTGAAAACTTTATAAAAACATTGAGCAATTATAAATTTTAAGCAGATTCTTGTATACATTCCAATTCTAATGTCACTTAATATCAATTGCAAACCAGCGTAAGACACACTTATTACGTATAGGTATCAAGTCTCACATCAAAGATCTTTCTTGAAAGACACCAAAGGGGATTATATGTGCTTGCAAGCAGACAGGTTTTGTCGCGGTCGATAAAGGCATTTTGAAAATGCTTTCGTACACAACATTACAATTTACAATTAGGAACACTTGAAAAAAGCGACGTGTTGTGTCCTTCCGTCTTTCCTTTCCATTTCCATCGTAGTCCTAATGTTTTCCCCATGCGCTTCCTCGCATTTTTTTCATTTCTCTTCACCTTCCCTCTACCTAATATTACAATCCATTTACTGCTGAAATAAAGTGGATTGGAGTTGAATTGCCTTATATCTTCATTTCCGTCCCTAGTTCATTTTCTGTACTTTTAGTAGTTACCACTGAGGAAAGTGGATATTACACTTAACAACTTTGTCTCTCTTTTAGACAAGCAACATCAAAAGCGTGGCATTCTACTCCCATCGCAATAATACAGACTAACTATAGCTCCACAAGAGGAAAATGAACTTTTGCTTTTTGCTCTCACAAAGTATACCGACTTCATTACCGTGCTACAGTTTTACTTTTTGGAGCACAAGAAAAATTCTCTAGCATTACAAACCGACGTATGTAATTAACTCAGGGTGATTCATTGGCTTTCGTTCTGGCTCCATAGCACATTGTGCGCTGAAAATCCTTGTATTCCCAGTCGTGGGGGCACTCTACCACGGAAAAAAGAATCAATGCCAGTGAGCCATTCTTTCGACATAACTTCACGATTATAAAAAATTATCCTCATTTGACTAAACCCTAAACAAGAACCTTTAACTGCTAACCTGATACGAATCTTCCTTCACATGTATAACCTACACCGACATCCTTTTTTGGGTACATGACGCATCCCTATATCACTCGCGGTGAACTGCATTCTGTACATTTTATACAGTGAGACCAGGATTCATTCTTTAAAACGCGCAAAATGCTTCACTACCGGTGTGACACAAGTCGATTATGAATCTTGTTACAAACATTTCTTCTAATATTTTTTTCTTCCTTTTCTTCACCTCCCATCTTACCCAGTATTTCCATCTCCATCACCGTCCCTGCCTGACGCTATACATTGAATACCTATCCCTCTACTTTCCTGTTCACGGGTAAGATTCCAAAAGTACAAAAATTTCCCTCTCTCGTCTTCCACCTCTCTTGAAACCAAACCCTGCTTCTATCTCTTTTACAACATTTTTTAACCGACTCTTTTTTCTCCTATTGTTCTCCACTCTTTTCTCGGTGTCTCCTTTTCCTCCCTGTCTACATGGAAGAATCTCAATCTGCTCATCATATGACAGAAATAACAAAAGCTTTGACTATATATCCCATATAACCTACCCACAAATACACTTTTTATATATTTGTCTCTGGCTTCGGTGTGATGCTTATTTTACTCATTCACTCAGCCAAAAAACTAAGTGTTTTTATGCAATACTACACTTTTTATTTCACCACCATTCCTGCACTCCCAGAGTCACTCCACTCTGTTTCATTCTTCCTTTCCCAAAAATATACGTTTTTTCATCTTTCTTATCTTGAGCCCCTCCACTCCTCAATCTTCACAACTGTTTATTTATTGCTGTGTATTTTTTTCTAGTCCTAATGCTAACCTGCGTGCATCGCCTTCTCTGCTTTTATGACTTTTTCTTATACCCTAACAATTGATGCGCATACATTCTTTACGAGTGTGTACTACAAGGTAGGGACAAGCAGTTTAGAAAGACAATACATATGAAATTCCTTGTCACTAGCTGATTCTATAAGCGAGTGCCAAATCTTCTTCTTGCACCTCTCATTAGCCATTTAGCCTATTTTTATCAACAGCGCAGCGTAGCACAAAATACATAAGGAAACCAAAGTCAAGTAATTTTATTCTAGCCCTGACTTTCGTTGAATTAGTAGCACGCTATCATACAGAGCAGCCAAAAGCTTTGTGACACATAGCGCGAGACAAAAACCAATCTGCTGATTTGCAATGCACCGTGTGTTTTTTCCTTTAATTTTGATTCTAATTCGAATATTGTGTGTATCTTGCGAAGAAGGTACGACACACACTACGTAACTTTACGCCAGGTTCAATGCTCACTAACAACAGTTCTGCGGAAAATCCCCGGTTTTTAACTAGAAAAGCGTTATACCATATTGCTAAGCTATTTTCTCCTGTGTCGGTTTTACAGATTGCCCGTGAAGTGAAGTTCACAAGTACAGCTCATTTTCAAAAAAAAAAAAGTTTCGCTCATTCTCCCCGAATCCGTGTTACTCTGTCCATCGTAAACAGAATGTAAAGAATGCACGCTAATTCCTCACACTCCATGTTGACTTTTTACAGTTTTTGGCACACTGCAAACCTCTAATAATATATAATCAGGTTGTGTGTAATGAAAAATGGAACACAAAAATCTTCACTTGTTTCCCAAAATCGTGTACAAAAAACCTCGTGTACACCCCAGCTATACCCCTCAATTTCAAACAATAAAACTGTTTCCGGTTATGTATACACTACAGTAACTATTAAAAAGCATATTATATTCACATTGAAATTCGAGAAACTAAAGATGTAAAATGTCGACCTTTGCAAAATTCCGCATTAAATAATAATAAACTGCAACAAAGCATTGTGTTTTGGACAGACTGTAATAATATACAAATTAGTTTCTTTTGTACATAGCATGAGGACAAGGAACGAGATCAAACTATGATTAGGAAAAGGGAAGGGGAACATACCTAATGCAACCAGGCAGGCCCACCACTATAAAATAATGCGAATGCGAGGGTTCTCTCTACGAAAAGCAAAACTAAAAATGTGATGTGGCACGCACACAGGGAGCGAAAGCCAGAAAACAACTCAGCTTCTAATAAAAAAAAGTCAGCCAAGACACTGTAACAACCGGAAAATTGCACTCACGATACGGAATCGGTGCTGTACCAAATCTGGGTTCCTGAAGTAAAGGCCCAGGCCGACCCTCTTTCGACGTACCTGAAAGAATCAGTTAAACAGGATGAAAAAAATGCGGCTTCCCATGCGCCTCTTAAAAGCACATCATCACAGTGAAATGGCACCAGCGACAAAGATAACTACGTCTTTGTTGGCACTTTCAGAGATCAAGTCCAATAATCTTCTTTCACAACGGTTCAACTCAACTCATCCGGAAAACAACGTTGCATTTATTATTATTTGTAGTGAAGTGGCACGCAAAGCTAGAAAAATAACATGACGGTTGACGTGATGCTCCTAAACTTTTCTATTAAGTTTCCCCGTCATAAAAGCACAGACTATTTTTAATGATGCCTTGTGTACACAATAAGGTTGCATGAAATGTGCACAATGTGTCTTTTTTTTGAAAGACAGAATACAACTCAAAGGAGAATTCCAATCTATATGTATACGCAACAAACTTTTATATTCTTGATAACTTTTTCTTTGTGTGACTAATAATGTAACAAGGGTTAGTTCATTAAAAGAGTATATAACATTCTCAGAGTGCATGCAAACAAAACTGCAAAACATTGTACTTTATTGCAAAATACCCCATACAAATATGCAAATACATCCATACCCTTTCCGTCGTATACTATATTATTCTGTGTGTTCTCTCGAAATTCTAATATTTTGCCAAAAATTACATTTCTCAACTGTATAAATCACAACCCTGATAATTTGATAAGGATGATGGAGGAAAATGAAAATGGGAGTTGGTACTCCCTTCTAAGTACTAGTACGAAACACAATTCATAAAATATTCACGACCCTCATATACTCTGCAAATATAATAGTCAACGTCTCTTTTTAAGAAGGTACAAACAGCACATGAAAAAATGAAGGAAACCCCATTTACTAGCAATGTATCAAATTAAAGGTGACTCTACAATACCGGGAGGTCTACAATATTTCACTCGTTTTCTATAAACTACCATTTTTCCAGTATAACCATATTATTATAGGATTTTTCTTTGAAATTTCCTATTCATTCAGCGTCTCTCAATGCGTGCGTATGAAATGTTCAAATTACATCTTGCTTTTTCCCCTTGCTTTATAAAACTAATAATATATAATAATATAATAAATATATGTACTTTAGTTTGATCCCTACAGAAAGCTTCCGATTTCATCTTGGTATACACGTACCAGGCACAATTCGTTTAGCTCACGGCTCATAATTTATCATCAAGAATCTGCTCTTCACCTTACAATTAGCAGCGCTTAAGGAGGATGAAGGAAAGCTACTTGAAAATGGAAGAGAAATGAGTACCGTGAATTTGTGAATATCAGCAAAAGAGCTATTGCGGAAAACGTGTAAATTGAGCTTAACAACATGAAGCCTGGGCCATGAGCCATTATATCATTCATTCATTCATTCATTCATAAACATGGCTACTATTTGAGCTACTGCAACTGCCTAAGAAACTGCTCCCATGTATCATCATCCTCTTTGCAAAACGGGAGATACGGCTATAACTGAAGTGAAACAGAGCTTCTCTATGGTCTCAACTGGTGAACGAACTGCAAGCGTAGGGAGAGGATTATAATGAAACGTGAATTGAAGACAAGACCCACAGCCTTGTATGAGTGAGTTATGGTGACAACCGGATTACAATAGTGTTCCCCATACCGTCATCCTACGAAACTTCCTCGCCAATAGACAAAGATAATACAGACAGTGGAACAATGCAAAATAGTAGGGTGGTATATTTATACTCGGATGGAATACTAATAAACGCATTCTTGTGGCTCTGCTCTAGTGTCACACGAACTATCGTATATCTATGGCTTTACGTATAATCTCACGCTTTTCACTAATTTACGGAGATATGACGGAAACGGAGAAGAACACCAGGTTGCTGACTGACAATTTTATTACACCTCCTCCTCCTATTACCAGGATGCATTCAATAGGATGAGAGTATCCCAGGGTAAATTTCTATATGAAAAAGTCACAGGACTAAAGTGGAAATACAAGTTTATCTGAAAGTGAAACGCCCCGTGTCAAAGTTGGTTCCAAATAATTCCCGTATCGTCCTCAAAATATATCTCCAACTGTCACAAACTGTAAATCTTTCGAGAACACATGACCATATCTAGTAGCTCCCGAAAAGTCCTCGAAATCAACTTGGATTATTGACAAATCAAACGCTCAACATCAAACAAAGAAAACAAAAGAGCTGCCATTGAATGAACATCC
>JAANSN010002361.1:0-24637 GCA_036850665.1 Dicranocentrus wangi | reverse complement strand
GAAGCTGAAGGCGAGTATAACAACGACGATAAAGTAGAAGAGGGTCTGAAAATTGAAAGGTTCTTGGTTTCAAAAGATTATTATGATGTTGATGTGGCATGTGGGAAAGTGATATCCAGGTGATGTTTGAATACTTATCAACACCTCCGTAAATACATTTACACACAGTCATTTGAATAGGTACGCATAAATTAGCATGTCTACGCTTTCTCTTCCCTTCTCTGTACAAGCATGCATGGTCATAATGATTTACATGCATTCATTCATTTTTAGTCCACACCACACTCAACGTATTGCACATATTTTTGCTTTTGACAAATTTGCACACTTGCAGAATGCAGAGGAGTTTCCTCTGCAAGATTTTATATTCGTTCGCATTTCCGTAGATGACGATGGATCTTCATTAATACTTTAATTTTGTTTTTTAATTGTACCATAATACATTTTAGTCATAAATATCGCATCAGTCTTTTACCAGCCAACAACATCATCGACTACACTCTACTGACTGATTACTGATTTAGAATTTTTGCCATCTGCAATAACTAAAGCACCCCGAAGCCATTTTATAGCT
Source organism: Dicranocentrus wangi (assembly GCA_036850665.1). Classification (NCBI taxonomy): domain Eukaryota; kingdom Metazoa; phylum Arthropoda; class Collembola; order Entomobryomorpha; family Entomobryidae; genus Dicranocentrus; species Dicranocentrus wangi. Next base: position 24,063 of record JAANSN010002361.1, on the reverse strand, counting down.
TTTAACCGAGTTTGAAACATAAGTTATAAATGAAATAAATTAATGAGGTCAACCGTTTAACTCGTCAAAGAAAAGAATGCATTTGACACTATTCATTCATTCCTCTTCTTGAGAATCATTCACACAGATTAGAAATGGAGTACGGGAAAACCACAGATCATGAACAGACGCATGACTGATTGCGATGAATCCTTTGTTGTTCTTTTAAAAACTATTTAAGGTTTGCATCTTATTGCATTGGATGAATACATATACTGCATTCCCTATACCTTCAGATTTGAAACACTGCTGCTACAAGCGTGACTAATCGACAGATTTTCAAGGCTCCAACAAGGAACACTATAAAGTCTATGGGAACATTGTACTTTTCCTTACAGTTAGGGGGATTAATATATTGAATTCGATCACTTGGCGGAAGTTTCATTAGCTGTAGGATGACGATCATCTTTGTTTAACGCCAGGGTTCTGATACGTTCAATAGACTTTTCAGCTAGATTAACGTTTTCAAACCGGGATTACAGGACGCCAAGATTTTCTTCTCTCTCTCTTTCTCTCTCTGAATTAAGGTTAACTGTATTGTATGCATAAGTACTTTTTTGTTTCGGTTTTTACACAATGGCAGTCATCCATCTAATTGTTATTGTACCCCCAAATTTAAACATTTATCATATTCAAAATTCATGAGGCATGTAATGATACTTTATGTACTTTCATTGTCAACTCGGTCGGTGCATGATCAGGATTAGGATAGCAAACTAGCAAACCAATACATCCATCAAGCATAATATTGCAAAATTGATGATGTGTGGGATGAGGCCACACATGTGTACGAATTTATCACGTCCCAAAGTGTCCAACCGCGTATGCAGTGTCTACTCAATAATAAACTCAATTTCCCTTCATAATGATCGCATCGCACAAACAAAAACTACTTGAAGAAAATTTACTAAACATGATACAACCGTCATGAATATATAAGCGTTTGTACATGTTCTTGAAGCCAATGCGATGTGATGAGTGAAGGAACGGTTTAATTGCAAAGACAAGAAAGACGTTTACAACGACCCTTACTCATACTACAATTCAGTTGACGGGAGAACAAATACGGCACACACGCGTTTTCTAAAATATTATGCAACTCAAGTGTAAGCTGTGTATCTATAATATTCTAACCTAATTGCAATATTTGATGGCATTTTGCACACTTAAGTGAAATGTGGCACTTTGATTTTGGAGTTTTATAAACGTCCTTAAAGGCTACTTTGATATATGGCACATTCTTTAACTATCACTTTATACTATGTATCATTTATATGAAACACAGCCCGCACACTGCTACATACTACATACCTTCACAAATGCCTTTTCAAATCAATATTGTCAAGTTCTGACAAAACAGTTTTACGGTGCAGGCAATAAGAGATTCAGCATACTGTTTATGCACGCACCCGCACTACCCGCAGATTCAAAAACCTCATACGGAACATACATAGGTATTATCATTATTGTTCGTCTCAATACAATATTTACCTGCATGCATGGCTTACCTACAGTGAGTTTAATAGCCATAGCCAGACTATCTATTCAAATCCCAAAAATGGGACAAACACCAATTTTGATATTTAGATATCTAATTTCTGATGTGATGTGAGCAATGCGAATGAATGTCGAAGTCGAAAATTGTTGTATCAACATGTATGTAAAATGTTGTTGGATGATGAATAGCATTGCATCGCATCCTCCTTCTTTCTCTGCCATTCTCATTCTCGTCATCTCGTCATATGTCAGGCATTTCAAACATGTTGATGTTGTCATTTCATTTCCTATAATGATTTAAGGGATTCCTAATTATCTGCATGTATTGTATCCTGGCTGGCATGACTAATGTGTAGGTGGAAACTGATCATACAATTTGGGTTGTGACGACGGCTGCGAATTAAACTAGCTTTTATGAGCTTCTTATTAGCATTGTGTACATGTCGAATTGTATGAATCTGAAACTTGAATCTGGTTGGAATTAATTGGAAAGGTTTTTGTGTTTTCAGGATTTCCGGTCCCACCGGATTGTTAGCTCGCTATGCTTGCTGGCTCATCATGGGATTCCCTAATTTCCCATACTACTCCACTCCAGCCAGACGAGACTCTCCCTCCCTTGTTTACTGATGAGATGAGGGATGGGATGTTTACAGATGAATGTCTGACATACATTTGACTTTTTGGAATGAGGCAACACAAAACGGTATTAAAATAGGTATCTTTTTATCTATTTACAAACCTTTGCATTTTTTTAACCCTAATATGACAAATGATTAACTAAGTAAGTTGCGAGAAAAATTAATGACGATCTGGGGTGCGATGTAAGCCTGCCTTTCTTGGTAGACAAATAACATAGAGAGTGCACATACACCCAAGGCTGGTGTTCACATTTTAAGAACCATTAATCATTTTTGTAATTACAACCATCTCCACTCCACCAATGTAGTTATATCGCCCCCGGTTTCATACAGGAGGAGTAAGATGAATGCCCTAACAGCTTTGAGACTTGTTTAAAAATAGGTATAGTTAGTGATATTACGTGCACAACTACATGTTCGTACGTAATGGAATGAGTCAACATCCGTTTTGCATGTTATCACAAGTAATCACCCAGTGCTATCAATTGTCTGCAATATAAACGATAAAAATGTCGGAAATGATTTGTCGTCGAGACTGATGATGACGTGTTAACGTTGTGACTTTTGTGGTGACAATAATGCCGGTACTCCGTCGTGTACGCAGCTCTTCTAGCTTTAAAAATCCATTTTTATTACCATTACCACTTTCGACTCTTTAAACAGAAAAAGCCATTGTTTTTAATTTTTATGCAAAGAATGGTGAATTCTACGACATTACGCGTGTAACAAGTGCGTGATTCCTTTGTTACATAAGTAAACCCAACTCATGGAATTTAATAATTCCACCCCATTCATCATTATTCAGATAAAGGGGATTAATTTTTATTTTCATATCACAAAATAATATCAGTTGACACAATGGGTGTCGTCTTGCTGCATTGCACTGTCTTGCTTTGATAACTTATTGTCGTTTTTACTTTCTACTATGTGCACAACTTTTAAGTAAAACTTTGTGTTGATAAAAAAATGTAATACCTAATTTAGATTCTGTGCAAGCAAAGCATTCCTCAGAAACAGGTCGTGTGTGTGCACAAACAACACAAGCTATATATAAGCAAAATCAAATATACGGGCTTTGTGTTTGCAGTATTCATATACTCACAAAGATGAATTTGGAGCACGTAATATATTCTTGTCGGCGGAAGTTGCTTAATTGCAGGTAAATAAGCAACATACTTTTCGAATCAGAGATAAGGCACATTGTGGAAATTATTAGGAATGGCTGATTTGCTTCAACTTATTGAGCCTTTTTTTAAGTGAATTATTTTCTTGATGCAGCATGTTTTATTTACAAACAACCGAATAGACTGCAGACTGCACTGTGTCTATTATATCTTCAATTTTCAAATTGCAAATACAAAGTGCAAGTATTCAATCAAATGTTGTTGTGTATTTTTTAAACTTATTTCAATATTTACGTGGATTGCTAATAATTCATGTTTCAACAGGATACGCCAATCGAATCTGCAATTACTAAAACACGAAAATTTGATGGTTATACGAACAAATGAAATTTCATCCTTACAACCTCGTCAAGTCGTGAATTATACAAAAAAAAAATCTCTAAATTCCAGACTCAAAACTGTGATGCTCGAGGTAGATGATGAAGTGACTATATGAAATAGCACCGTGCATCTCTCCATATATTTTATTTTATTAAACACATATATAATTGACATGCCAAGTAACACAAGATTATGTGATGTCTTTGATTATTTCATGAAGGTAATGCACGCAACTCCTCAACTGTGTGACTGCATTTAAACTTGTGTGTGTAGCTCCTTTTTACCAAAAGTACAAAATTGACGAATCGTGGGATTACTCATATTATGACGTTGTTGGTAAGATGACTATGACCAAGGAATGAACATGCAAACATGGATTGCATGACTTTAATGTGTGTGCAAAAATGTGAAATTCATAATTTAACATTATGTATTGACCAGAGGTTCGTACTATATGAACCTGATGTAACCAGCAAACAATTACTTTTGTAATGTTTTCATAGTCCGTGGCTCAACTGAACATCCTCTTTAATAAAATGGCTAATAGGACAATGTGTGTACCTTACTCTCCTCTTCTCGGCTCTACTACTCTATCTTCATTGTCGTGACCTGTGTTTTAGGGTTGGGCCGCGCCAGCCTACCCCTTAGCTTCTTACTCCTATTCACCTTTTTGTACAACGAGAAAATCGGTAAACCGGTACTTTTTCTATTGTGGTAATCACATGGGTACATAATAAACTTGACACTTGGCAAAAAGCTGGTTTAAGAAGAGTTGGCAACAGCAGCATGAAGCTTTGCATCTAGTCGTACATCATTGTTTTTAAAATGTCTTCGGGTTAAATACCTGAAGAATCTATCTACTACTGCCATCCACTTAAGTTAGTTGAGCAAAGTAGCTCTAACTTTCTGAAGAAAAGCTGGTTGTAGGAGAAAGGAAATATTCAGCCGGAGAGAGAGAGAGAGAGGCTCCTTTATTCAATGCTCACGCGGCTCACTTAATGGATGTCCTCGTGTTTTGAGTATTAATGATAACAAACTTTTTAAAATTCTTTGCTCTTATCTGCAACAACAACATTATGGATTATGGATGGTGTTTGGTGTTTGACTCTAAACAAAACAAAAATCCCAAGAAGTCCTTACATCTCTCTATTGTTTTTTTATATACCTTACTGACTATTGCCAACCCGCAATTTGCTTTAGTGCTGTATATCAAGTTATGTGTGTTAAGCTTAAAAAAGTTAATTGTTATAATCACGAACAATTCCTGAATCCAATCGAGCAAACTCGTGTTTAATCTAAGCATTCACACATTAAAGACATAATATATTATTGTGCATGCAGAAAACAGAAAAAAAGGTACACATGTACTGCATTCAAGTTGCACCATGTTCCTCAATTGATGGTTAGCTAATTCAAGTAGTGCGGCCTATTATGAATACATATTACACACAAGTGAAGTCGCCGTACGTACAATTGCTCACTATTATTTTTGTAAATACCAGTTTCATTCAGTGGATTTGAAAATCAGTTTCTCGCCTTTTGCCACCACCGAAGAGCCAGTTTGCATAATTCTGACTAGTTCAAAGAAAAATAATTTTTTAGCACTTGAGTGAGGAGAAGCGCTTTTCAATTCGACGCATAGTAATATTTTTGTTGAGAGAAATTTTTGTTTTTTTAAAGAGTTTGAGTTTAGGGTGCACAATGGGGTGCACACCCGATGAGTACCTCGCGAAGATAATTATAGGCTGTAGGTATTATTCGCTTATCAAACATTTGTATATGTGTATGCTCCGCAGCGTAACACAAACTACGTCAAACTAATGAACCATTTTTTTGCTCATTTGCTCAGAAAACGGATGTTAACAAATATTCTGGGAGTATGTATGTATGTATAGCAGCAAAAAACAAACCAACTTCAGCATGTTATACATTATGACAAAATGTGCAGTGCATATCTCACCGTAGTAGAACGAGTCTCCTGATCTGTTCAACTTTGCTGTGAGTTATGTATTTTATGGACAATTCGGTACTAGACAAAAGTCATAGGTTTCATACAAGAATGCCTCATAGAGAGTAATAATTATGAATAAAGTTATGAACCGTTTACCTAAACTGAAACTTTAAATCTGTATTCAGTGATAATTTTTCTCACATTTTTGTATTGGGAATTATATATGATGAATTGGAATTGGAAAGCATCAAACAATACGTGAGGCGATGATATACATATTATGATGGCATCAAATCAGGTTGTGCTACACGAACACGACTGTGGTGCTGCTGCTGTTGCTGGTTCACACATCCGACTTCCTGTGTATACACCGTTACAAAAGCGAATAAAATTTACTTCTGAATGGGATAACTTTTATATTATGGTAGTGATATGAGATATGCTTTACACTTTTACATTTTCCCCATTTTTATGCTTTTGAAATCCTTTAATTACTATGATTGCACTAGCAGGCTGATCTGCTGACTGGCACGCTTGAGGTTAGCTCACTGATTGGGTTTGTGAGCGAGAGGATTTTATTCTCCCATTTAACAACCTTTTTTTCAACATTCTTCCTATGAGTTTGTTTTTTAAGAGTGCGGGCAAACAAGTAATGATGTTCATATGCGTATTACAGTAAAAACGAATTTTTTTTAGTAAAAAAGTGCACCCAGGAGAATAATATGCAGTGTACCGTAGTTAGCACGAAACACCTGAAGGAAGGAAGAAAAAAAAAGAGTAGAGAACACGGTAACTTTAAAAAGTATAACTGGTGACCATCCTATTGTTTGCTTTGAGGTGAATTCCTCTTCTTGGCTGCTGTAATAAGTAGTATCGGGAGAGTGGGGGGGGATCGGGATATAGGATAAACCTGCCCTTTCTCAGCAGTCCTTTTAGTTTTCATGTTTTTTGGGTGCTTCATCATCACAGGGAAATCCATCAAGTGAAGAAAAACCGGAAGAAACTCTACGTGAGTAAGCACAATGCTACATTTTACACGGTACCATACATCTTCGCATCTTATACACCTCCACCTCCACAGCCTTTGGTGTTGGTAATAACTGCCATGTTCTTTAATCAGCGTAAAAAAACTTCGCCTCTCTCTCGACTGGAATCGAAAATCCCCATAAACGGCTACCCAACACTATCATTCAATCATTTCGGGTTGGATTTCATTTTACAGTCTGTCTCCCCTGGTATATAATATGAATCTCTCGGTGTACCTCCTGATCAAGACTCATATAGTTATAGTTTGTTGTCAGATGGGGTAATGACTTTCTGAACGGGAATCAAAAAGGCCCATTTTGAAAAGATAAATTTGAATGAAGGAAGAAGATGATTCTCAATAGGTCTGCTGGGACGGGAGTAGTACCTACGTGGTCGCAATTTAAATGCTGCTGACTTGTCTACGCATAAAAACTCAAAAGTGTAGGTGTAACGATGCGAAAGTTGTGTCAGATAGAGTCGTTACTTACTTACTATAAGTAAAGTTGCATCCTCGGCAGAATATTTTATTTACTCTCGGCAGAGTCTATGTATATCCCTTCAAGTTTATGTGTGTCGGTGATGCATGCATGCATCCCGTCATGTTGTCGGTCACACATGACCAAGTTCCCTTGTGTTTCTATTTCTCACATTTCACAAGCAGAGAACATCATTTTATGCATTTTATATTGAGCACACCAACACCAACCGAACCAACCAACCAACCAACGAACCACGGCTACTATATACATTGTAGGCAAGTTTTAGACAAGCGTTATGTACACGGCCCTTATATGTAATTAGAATTTCATGACTTTGTTCTCGATGTATGGTGACGATCTACAAATCTAACGAAAAGAATTTGACGAACAAAGCAATCTTCAATTGTATCAACCAACAACAACCCTCATCATTCATTTGTAAAAAAAATTTCCGTTTAGAATTATTTTTGCTTTTACAGTTTTACCTTACTAGATTTTCGTAGACCCTGGCTTCTACCATGACATATTATGCCATACCTACCACACGACGTGTGTAAATTACCCTCACAAAAAATATATTTATTACTACTACCGAAAGGAATAAAAAAAAGGAGCGGACGCTTCATGGGGGTATATAGCGTCATTAGCAGCCAGGGATCGGGACGACGAGCAGCACAATGTTGACCAGAACCAGACACACATTTTAAACCGAGATTACATACATTTTTTTCACTGTGCACTTTTTTGCGTCTATGGGTTAATGAATGCCAACCGCGTTGCTGTCCACCTATCAAGTATTCTGTCCACGGGAAAAACTATCGCACATTCTACGTCTGTAACAATTTCAACTATAAATGTTAAATGCGTGCGATAAATTGCATACCTATATAGAATTTCATGATGAGCAACCCAAGCAGGGAGAGAGAGAGAGAGAGAGAATCAAGTCATCAGGGGATTTCATTTTGTATTCGTCGTCATCATCGTCACCTGCAAAAACTTTTCCCTGGGTTCGTATAGTCCACCACACCGTGTATTATATATATTCCACCATGAAATGTTCTGCATCCTTTGTAAAATTACAACTCTACCGTGGATATCAAATCATCACTTGTGTACTTTGTATGCATGTGCATCAGAGTGGAGGAAATTATTCTATGGTAAGTATTTTAGGAGGCTTCTGGTAAATAAAAAATAATCCAGGAACACTAGTTTCTAACCTCTCCCTCTACTAGCCAACCTTTTCTACACATCAGCAACAAGCAAAGGTAACAGGTGGAACAAGCGTTAGGGACACTTTGAAAAATGATGGGTATAGTAAAATCAGGCTGGGGGGATTGAGCGCGGCTCGTGTTAAATCCAACAGTATTAAAAAAACTGTTTTTGTGCATATTTTTGAAGAAAAAATGTTTCATATGATCAGGCAATAAGTACATAGGTACACTGCACGCTGCTCCGCTCCTGCAGTAGAAATTTTTTTCTTTGAACTTTACGATGCATCAGGGTAACCGTAAGGAACCTGTTGATTTGGGAGTGTTTTCTGCGGAAATCTACTAATGTGGTAGCGCTGTTGCTCCTGCATATAGTCATGTACTAAAAAAGTCAAACTGTGCTTGCAGCAGGAGATTCCCCAGTGTATAATGTGAGATAATGTACCCGTGTAAATTGCACCTGGTTTTCGAATTGCTCACTGAGTCGACAACCCAATTCAAGCAGAGTTTTTTGTATTCTCCTCTCTCTCTCTCTCTGGTGAATGTTTTGCCATTGAAGTAGTTAATCCTTGATACAAAGTACGTAGGCCCGCAACAAGGACTTGACTTGTAGTAGTAAGCGTGCAGGTTTCGCATTCTAAAATGGAATCTCCTCTTCATCATCATCATCATCATCCCACCACACCACACCACCGATGAATTGAAACTTTGAAACAGGTTGGTGATATATGTATTTATGAGCATACTGAAAACTACTTTTCTTTTGCATGCGGTGTCGTGGCACTGTTTCATGATGAATCCCGAGTGTATCCTGAATCGCATCCTAATCTCACAACCAAAAAATTCCCTTTTCTATGTTACCAGTAGAACAACAAAGCGCTTTAGCCAACAAAGTCTCTATATAGCTGAAAGTGGTCGTGTTCGTCGGCGGTGGTGGTGGTGTTGTGTGAGCGAATCAACCATCAGAATCATCATCACGCATTAAGCATATATATATATATAACATTGTAGAGAAAAGCAAGGGCGAAGAGAAGCTAGCTGGTGTGCTCCCTGCGTTGTTGCAACCCATATTTGCACATTTCTAAACTCCATATTCAGCACTTTGAACTGTATGAGTAAAATAATATAATTCTTCGAACAATGAGTTCGTCGCTTAAGGGTAGGATTTTGAAATGTATACTATGTGGTTCGCTCGTTTCATCCTTTCGTCGTAGAGAGAACGTAACGTAACGTCACGTAAATACGCTTAGGAAGCAAAAGCGGTTAGCTATTCAGTGTAATAATGAAAAGTTAGGGGCTTTCAACCAAACTAAAGTTAGCTGGGTTGAGGTTTAAAAACCATATAAAATACATATCATCATATGATGATAGTGGAGCACTATCATGAGATATCTACATCAAAAATCATCATCAGAGATGTGTACACATTATCGTTCTGCGGGGACTGCACAGGCAGACTGTGTGCACTATAGCAGGTCGGTCGGACGGATGATATTATGGACGTAATAATGAAATGAGTTCTTTTTACAAATATAGAGTGAACGTGGAGATGAGGGAATTGAGAATTATAACTGTAGCCAAAGAAGAGGAACCCCTGATGCTTGATATCTGTGAAGAAAAAAAATTGTTCTCTACCTGTGTCGGTATGTGCTTGTGTGTTCACAATGGAACTCACATTTCAACTGACTGACTGCATACTTTAGTCTTACCTGCAACTCCACTCCATACATTACATACCTGTTTGTCAGCTCGAAAACGTACATCCTCATCAGATTATCGTGTAGCACTCATAATAACGCTATGCACACAACAATAGTCTACCTGTCCTACAGCGTTGCTGTGCTCCTCCGTTTTTTTTTCTTCTAACTCTTGTGGTGTGTGATGGTTGATGGTGGTAGCAGGGAAAAGGGTAAAAAAAACAACACGTTACGTTAAAATGGAATGGCACTAAAGCCCTCTGCCAAGTTGCCCTTTTCGACTGACTGGTACGAAATTGTTCGCTTTTTCTCATTCCCTCCTCTCTTCTGATTCTCTGATTCTTACTTATTGCCAGTATTACTGTTGGCAGTAGTAATAGTACCTACCACCGCGTATAACTCCACTCACTCGTTTACTCATTAACTATTACTTGTAATGCTTTAAGGTGGTTCAAAGCAGCCAGCAGCATCAGCAGAGCACCAACTCTCCTCGCCACCACCACCACCACCACATACGCAACAGTTGGTTTGGTTGGGTTCGAATCGACGAATACCTGTTGCGCAGAGGTTCTCTGCAGCAAATAAGTAGGGAGAAAAGAGGACTATATCATAATATATCTGTACGGCAAAACCTACCCGTTTTGAATTCATAATAATAATCTTTCCGTCAGTTAGTCATACTCGGTCGCAGTTTTTATTTTTTCGTTGAAGTCTCCCTGTCTCATCCTTTCTCTTATTAGGATCTTACTGACTGCCAAGCGAGGAGCACATCCCGCACGGTATACATAGTCATCAAAAGAGCGAGGGTATATAAATCCCATTTAGTGCGGTGCATCCTTTTTTTGCAGATTTTTTTTCTTGATTTATTTAAGAACGCGGCTGCGGTGTGTACCATATAAAACTAGTACACAAAAGGATCGTAGTTTACGTACGTAGTCCACGTTTGCCATTCTTATTAGCAGACCTGCACTTACCTGATATATGAACAATATATACAAAGTAATAATAGGTAATAATCATCAAACTAGCCGAAGAAGCTGAAAAAAAATATTTAAAAAAAACTGAACTGACTGACTGACACGGCCGACCGTTTGCGTTTCAGCTCGCAGTAGCCCAATATTATTGTTAGCCTGTATTTCCTCTCCTCTCCTCCTCCTCCTCTTGTGTGTGTTCACATCTCTCGCCTGGCCTGCCTGCCTGTTGCATCCGGGGCAGATTTGTACACAATAATTTAGTGCTTGTTACAATAAATATAAGGTCTTTGATTCATCATGCTGCCATCATGAAACTATTGATTACGCTGAACCTTTGAAGGGATTGCAAAAACGATATGACTTTGTAGTTCAAGTTGTGATTGTCCCATTAAAAAAGAGAATTCACAGTTTGCCCATTAGTTCGTATATTATAACTAAACTAAACACGCTGGGTAGTTTTTTCCTCTCTCTCTCTCTCTCCCTCTCGAAGAAAATTGTTTCCCATTCTAGTTTCTGATGGTATATTGTTTATTGAGTGGTTGTGTGCTTAATACTGCTGTTGCAGTTTTTTCCTCTTTTTAATAATAAATGTGACTCGCTCACGACGACGATGCGATTGAGTGAGGGTTGAGGGTAGGGAAAAAAGAGAACAATAACAATGAAACTAGCCTTTTCTTCTTCCTTTTAATCAGTAATGTTCGCAGAGTGCTCAACAAGGGAGTGTTGGTCTCTTTTAAAATTAAATGGCTTCGAGTTGAAATGACTGTGTGAAGGAGGAATCTCCCGTGTTGTTTGTTTGTGGTATTGTGTGACAGAAGTAGAGAAGAGGAGAGAAGGAGGAATTGAATGTGGTGAGCAAGAATGAAGAGACTCTTCATCACATCACATCCATATATCCCTACATGCAGAATTGTGAAAAAGAGGAGCCTCTGTGATTTACCTGTTGTACATTAGGAAGGATAATATAGTCAAGTAGACAATATTTTAGTAATCATCCCCTTTTTGCATGCAGTCAGTGCAACAACAACATCAACAACAGTGTTTCCCTTCCCAATAGAAGACATTCAAAACCAAAAGACAGCACAACACTCACTGTCAACTTCTGCAAGTGAACTGAGGAAAACAAGACGAGGCAATGAATTGTACACAGAGTTACAATAATTCGCAAGAGAGAGAGATATATATATATTTTTTACTCGAGTAAAATAAGAAGGTACCATACAGGCGGTACGAGCGAGAGTCTATACAAGAACGAGAGAGAGAGAAAAAAAAAAAAGAATTTATAAAAAAAAATCCTGCATGCAGGCTTCTCTTCAATACCGACAAGATCTCTCTGGCTGCTGGCAGTCAGGTTATCCTATTCAAGGTTAGGCTTTACATTAAGGAATGAGCTTTTGAGTTGAAAAGAAGAAGAAGAGAAAATTAAATTCATTTGTGCCCTAGAAAGAAGTACCGTTTCCCCCTGTGTGTAATCCCTTCAAAATAATATTCTTTTGAGAATCATCATTTTTGCCGAAATATCAGAAAAAAACTCGAGACGGGCTGAGGAGGCTATTTTGAAGGGATTTCGAAGGAAAACTGTTTTCGCAGTAATTGCCAGAACGGAAATAGATTTTCACTTAAATTCGCGGAAAACTGTAGAGAATTTTTAATACTCGTCGAAATGACATTCTAATTTTAGCCAAAAGCACACTTTTTTTTGAAGGGATCGTGAAATATTACAAAAGCGAGAAAAGCAAAAATTGAGGAGCAAAAGCAAAAGACCATCGTTACGTTGCAGAAAGGGGTTTTGACGTATGTATTTACGTTTGTACAGAAGAAAAAGCAGTTTTAGCAAGATTTGATTGTGAGTGGTTGGTTGTTGAAGTCATCTCAAGTGGTAGTTTTGTGTGATAGTGCTACCTTCTCTGCGTACATACTCAAATCGGCTAAGGACCACGAGAATTTCGTTTCTCTCGATATTTTTTTTGTTCCTCAAGTTCGCTAGCCGGATAATTATCTTTCCACGCTATTTCACACGTGGGAAATGTGACGATATGTGACGGTTTTAGTGAGTGAGAGATATGTGTTGAAAAAAGACGGGATAACCAATTTAGACATGTAGTGACGATGCTGATGATGATGATGATGACATATTATAGTGGAATGTGGATTTAAAAATTTACCATGTTTCGTGGCAATTCTGAAAATGCGTGTCTCAGGTGTGGGGACACGGTCTATCCTGTTGACAGGTAATAGTACTACTACCTATATAAAAAATATGTCTATAAAATGGTTTAGGAATGTAGGCGATGCGATATATATGCCATTTGAGATATTCGAAACTTATTGGTATATCATGATACACAAGTCAGCGTATTATATTCCATATTACATGCCGATAAAATTTCAAAATGGACTAGTCTAGTCGACTTGCCTCCATCCCATAATATAACCATTACAATGGCATTTATTACTAGAAACAAAAAAGTGTGTGGCAAGGAGAGTCCCAGCGAATGGCCATAAACCATTGGTGTAGCATACCCATTTATGACTTATCAGAAAGTCATCATCTTCAATTACCTATCTTTCATGAGCCACCACCGCACATTTTATCTCTCTTGTGCCATAACCATCATGATTTGGTTGGATGTCCTTCCTTACACTGGACGTACTAGTCGAGAGAGAGACACGTGAAGACGACTTGATTTTTTTTCTTTCTCAAGTCATAAAGTGCGTGTTTTCTCGATTGACCGTGTGCTCGTAACGTAACTGGATATTATGCAAAATTGCGAGAGAGCTGAGAACTTTTTAGTCGAAACGCGATCCTTCATTAATTTGCAAATAAGACGGAGCACGAGAGATACGCGAGCGAGCCATCATATATAACAGCGAAGCGAAGAGAAAAAAAATTGCGTTCACTTTTTTTTGCCTGATGCCCTACTTTGTCCTTAATCCATCCATATAAACAACCCGATGTGGGTGTCTCAAGGCGCGTCTACCAACTCTTTACAGACAACCACGCGTGAGTACGTGCGTAGTCATCAAAAAATCCTCCGCACAAATCGAAAGTTGTGTAAGATGAAAAAACAGCAGTACGTTGCGTTGTTGAGCACAACGTTGTTCCTCATGTCCACCTCCTCCCAAATTTTTTGACTCTATAATATACTGAAACAAAAAACGTGATACAAAATTATTGCAAGCTCATATAGGTATAATCACCTTTTCTGAAAAGAAGGGTTTCAACATATATTATTGTGACAATCATAGCATCGTTTGGAAGGTTTCTTGAAACAAAAAAAAATCCACGTTTTTTTTCTTCCAAATTTCTAAAACTTTTCTCAATAAAACCAAGTGTTAATAGTGGCTCATAAAAATAGAAAAGCCGATAAGTCATCCAGATGGCAGAAAGTGAAAGCGCGACTTTTATTTACACGCTAAAAGCCCCCAGCACGGCAGACCATGCATGTAATAAGAAGAGAGAAAAAAAAAGATTATTTATCCGCACAGACAGACACCACACACACACACTCTCCTCTCGACCATGTTTACAAACAAGAAGATATTATTATTATAAACCAATATGATTTGTTGGGTAATAATGATGATGCCGGCCTTGCGTGGGCAACTAAACACACGGCTGACTTATTCTTTTTTTTCTCGATCAGGTTGAAATAAGGCAACCAGACAGTTTAGAATGAGAATGAAAATGATATAAAGCTATTATATTATACATGACCAATGTACGTATATATTATTTTTTCTTACATATGCAGATTTGTAATTTATAAGCATAACCTACACACTCCTGCGCGCTCCCATCAACCAAGTAGAAAATTTCTTTAGATTACGACCAATTTAAACATTGCAGTAGGTTATGGATTATTTAATTTTTATTTATGATCCTAATTTTCTAACAATTACGCGAGTGAGAAATTCTATTGCGAAAGTCTTAATAATGAACGAAGAGAAGAGAAGAAGAAAAAACAGTAGATCAAACACCCCTACACACAAACTGACATGAGTAATAAACAAAACAAAAAGCCTACGGCAGAGTTTTGTTGTTGTTTGTTGACTGTGTTACTGTGCTAATCCAATTTTATCTCTATGCGCATGGGAATAAACCCAAGTTTCAGTTTCAATTGCGATATATCATCATCATATCATCCATCCTGACTGCTAACTATACAGTCGGCAGGTTGGTCGGTTGTTTTCTGATATGTTTGTGGAAATCCATTGGCAATTTAGTCACGTCTACCACACAGGGAAAGACTTTGTAATTTTCAGTCTTTTGCATGCGTAAAATATGAAACAGACATCGTCAGAAACTTTTGTGTGTGTAATACAATAATCAAGGAAGGAAGATGACACTCGAGTCGAGATGATGATGATGATGATGATGGTGATGAAAATCCCTTCTGACAACAAATCCATTGAAATACCGGTTTTCTAATTTACCGTCAATTAGCTCACACACGGAAACAAAACACGGCTTCTTTCCCCATATCGTTGTAAATAATCAGAGATGATAAGTGTTCTATCAAGCAATCAGCACTCACTCAGCACACGCAATTTAATAGTGCGCAGACGGAGGATGGATGGATACGCAAGGCAAAATATATTATAGTGCTCAGCTCATGGCTTTTGGCTCTTATTACGGCGCTCTAATCATTATCAATGAATGGTCATTCTTGAAATATTTGAGTGCCAGTGAGAAGCTAAGCTACCACTACTATGCTATCACTCAAGTCATCAATCAACCCTCCAATTACTCCTCGACTATATAACCAACCCTCATTCATTCATATACGCATTTTGTAGCATTATTGAGCATCTTGCGATTAGTGGCATATTCTCCCTTACTCCATCCCCACCACTTTTACCACTGTCAGCAAAAAGGAGACGGAAGTCACGAATTTAAAATTTGTAAAAATTAATAATTATGCATATATCGGCATAATTAATAATGGGCTATATAATGTCAATGAGGATTTATTACTACCCAATAAGAAAAATCCTTTTCCTAGAAATAAAATACTATAAACATTTAAAATGTTTGTTTGTCTATTCTTTAAAAATGCGCAGAGTGGGTCCCCTCAAGGATTTCTCCTTTTTCCACTCGGGATGTTTCAAGTGTTGCGTGTGCGGGAGTCGGCTGAGCCTCCGGACATACTACCACTCCCAGCACGACCAAGACGACAAGGAAGTATACTGCATGAGCCATGTTCCGAAGCCCGGACCTGGACACTTGGACGGATCTTCGGTGGGCATTCGAGCTGCACTCAGTGTACCTAAATCTGTTCCCTATGTCAATGACCAGGTTTATTATGCTTCTTAACAGTGGCGCAGTATGTCACTCACTGTAAAATTTTATGGGTCTGTTTTCTTTTCACCCTGTGCACACAGATCCGAGGCAGCAACAGCAAGGCTTCCTCGGAAATCGAGACCTACAACGTTCGCTCATCCCACCGACGAGAGAATGGTGCTTCACCGCTGTTTGACACCCCAAGCAGCCAGCAGCAGCAGCAAACCCCCAAAAGCAGGTCACACAATTTTGGAAGATTCGATGCCTCTGCTCTCCACATCGCCCACGCTCTCAAGGCCACAGAGCTTCAGAAAGCGTACAAAAAGGAAAAGCCAATGCACTACTACTTGGTACGTACACCTGACCGCTGCGCTCCTCGGAAGCGGACGGAAGACAATAAAAAAAACAGAATTAGTCGTTTTATTCTTTTCAATAAAAAAAAATATACGTTAAATGTCCCCACACTGACCAATCCGGCCTTGTGTAGTAAAAAAGCGACGACAAAACGCGAGGTGGTGGAGAGGGAGAAAACCTGGTTTGTCGTTCGTCGCTGCTTCTTATATTGCGTGTGCGTTTTTCTTGTTTTTCTAAAATGGTAAAATGGTCTCTCTCACTTGCTCAATTTGAACAGCCGAAAGAGGAGCAGACAGAATTAGAAATGCGTCACCGACGAGAGGAAGACCTACTTTACCAAAAGTTTGCAAAAGCAAGAGCAGAGGAGGAGGCCAGAATAAATGCAGAGTTTCGAGAGGAGTGGGAACGCGAGTTGGACAAGCTGGCGTCCAAGTTTGAATCCCTCCGAATGAAAGAGGATGCCCATACGATAACCAAATTGAGGGCGAAGGAAAAAGAGGATCTTGAGCGACATATGACAATACGTAGAGATAAAAGACGAGAGCAAACTACGCGGAAGCTGTTGGAGCACGAACGGTATGATGCATGAAGGAAATGAAGAAAATGAATAAGTTGATGATGCTATGTATTTTGGAATTTGAGAGTGTGGGAGGTAGGAGGTGATTCATTCGATGTCCAATTAAATTTGTCAAAATTATATATAGTGCGGCGACGGCGGCCCTTGTAGAAAAACAAAGTAAGGAAATGATGCACCTTATCAGCGAGAGGAAGCGTGAGTTTATTCAGCGAGGCGGAGAGGAAGATGACGAAATTCATGGAGTGGTTGATTACGAAACGTATCCTCTTCAGCCGCCCCCTCCATCGCCGCCGTCCACGGACAAACGGGACATTTACTCGGATCCTGTAGAATTTGCGGATATTGACCAAATTGCAATTTCTGTAAGGACAGGGATAATATAATATAATGATCATGACTTTGTCACTTTGATGAATTACTATTATTACTTTTATTCTATTGCTTTTTTGATTCTGCTTATTAGGTGGCCCAAGAAGACCAAAAGACGTTCACAGACTTGGTTCGTCAACTGGTCTCCCGGTGCGGCACAGACGTGGAAAAGGCGAGAACGATTTTTAGATGGATCACAGTGAAAAACCTGAATGCCATGGATTTCTCCGAGGACGTGAGGACAGACACGCCGATGGGACTCCTCCGAGGAATCAAGCAAGGCACTGAAAGCTATCACGTACTGTTCAAAAGACTCTGCTCGTACGCGGGTCTTCACTGTGTCGTCATCAAGGGACTCAGCAAGTCGGCTGGTTACCAACCCGGCGTTAGATTTACAGACAACAGGTTCCGAAATTCGTGGAATGCAGTTTTCGTGGCTGGTGCTTGGAGGTAACTTGCTCTATTACATGATATTAATCGCTCCGCTTACTTATGGACTACTGTTTTTGGAGGGATCCTGGCGTTTCTCATTGGGAGTTTAATTATTGTCAANNCTTATGGACTACTGTTTTTGGAGGGATCGTGGCGTTTCTCATTGGGAGTTTAATTATTGTCAAATTTTTTCAGATTTGTACAATGCAACTGGGGAGCTAGACATTTAGTCAATGCCAAAGAGAGAGCGTCAAAGTCGGACTCCTTGCGCTACGAGTATGACGACCACTACTTCTTAACCGACCCGAAGGAGTTCATCTTTGAGTTCTTCCCCCAGCAGCCCGACTGGCAACTTCTAAAGCGACCAATCACCCTCACGGAATTTGAAGAGTTGCCCTTCGTCCGAAGTCTATTTTTCCGCTACGGGCTCTACTTCCCTCCCGGACAAAGTGGTGATGGTGTTCATAATAGTCACGGTGAAATTATATCGCATTGCAAGGCGGTGATGACCACAGACTCGTCCGGTATGTATTTCGACATCACGCAGATCCTTTGAATAACGGCTGCTCCGGCAGGCGACATGCTAACAAGTGAAGTAAAAACGTCTCAGTGTTGTATACAGGTGCTGCAACTGTGAGGATTGGGATGCCTCCCCAGATGGAGGGCTGCCTCATCTTCCACTACAACCTCAAAATGTACGACACGGAGGCAGACATCTTCGAGGGGGTCAGTCTCAAGAGGTTCGTAATGCAAAGTGTGAGCCCGCCCATTGTTTCCTTTAGAGTGCACGCTCCGTCCTCTGGAGCCTTTCTCCTCGACATTTTTGCTAATGCAGTGACTCCGAAGGAGTATCTAACTGGGGAGCCGATGAAATTTAAATCAGTATGCAAGGTAAGCTTGAGTTGCAACTAGGTCTGTAGAATATCCTGGTTGATGTCTAAAAAGAAAGCGAAGTAAATATGATACCTGTTTGTTGTTATAGGTTAAAATAGACTGTCCCAGTTTGTCTACCGTTATGGTACCCCTTCCAGATTGTGCCTCTGGAGAGTGGGGTCCTGCTAAAGCTACAAGACTTTTCGGCCTTGTACCCCTTTCCCATCCGGATCCACTAATTTTTGCAGGACGGGAACTCACGATTGAATTTAGAATGTCAAGACCATTAACAGATTTTATGGCCACTTTGCACAAAAACGGAAATGACGAGAAGAAGTTGTCCAAGTAAGAGAGCGTCATCCCCAAGTTCAATATTTGTTTTAAAAAATCTATATCATCGGTTTTCTTAAATTTTGCAATTTGTAAATTATGGAATCTTTTTGCTGTGTAGGTATGTCAGTCAGTCCGTTCGGAATGATGAAGTTATGTTTCTCATTTCATTTCCTGAAGAGGGTCAATACGGTCTGGATATTTATACAAGGGAAATAGATGGAAATGAAATTGCCGGCTCCAGTGGGAAACAACTTCTCACACATTGTTGCAAATACTTAATTAATTCCTCTAAGAAAAATGTTATGTAAGATGAAAACACTACGTAATAAATTCTAAGTTTTACACCGACTACGATTAGTGGTGGTACTGATGGTTCTCCTCTCCACCCGACTCTCCTTCTCCTTGTCTGGACATGCATGAACATTTTTATACCCAGATTTAAAGTTATTCTCACACAATGTCCGTCCGTCCGGCCGGAATACATAAACGTGATTTGGATGGAGTAACTAACTTCTTTCTTCCTTCTTCCAACAATCTGTATCTGATTCCTGTAAAATGTTTAGACGTATGCATCAGTTTACATGATCAGGGTCGTAGTGTAACCAACGACAAATCACTCCGAAAACGAAAATAGTCAGAGAGGACCCATTCTTTTTACCGACGCAAACATTTGTTGAATGAAGGTCTCCATAAATGAACATTTCGATTTGGTGGTAAATCACATAATAAGTTATGATAATGAGCAGATCACAACGTTGCTTACTTAAAAACATGTCTTGCAATTGCAGTGAGAGGAATTTGGAAGTGAAAAGCAAACCGGAAAATCAACAGCTTCTTGTGCTGCCTGTTTGAATTGAAGTGGATTCGGTGCAGCATGAATAGGTAGTTTTTTTCCAATTGCGACTCGGACTTTGAGCTTGTCAGGAGAAGGCTTCTCCTGGTGCAATAAATCGCAGTTGCGATTGTTGTCTTAAGTTCACATGTTTTAAAATTGGACATGGCAAACTAGTCATGATTTACACTTGATTTACGAAATATAATAATTCCGTGCTGCATTATTGGGAGCTAAACGTGATTTAAGCCATGGAAAGCCTTCTCCTGGAACCCAAGGTTCTGGAATCTCTTTAGAGCTGGTTTTAGGTTAGAAAGAGGTTCACAAAAAATAAATGTGGAAGGAAACGATGCTAAAAATTCTAAAAATTGATTTGATTTGGATACGATTTATCTTACCGCCGTCAAAAATATTAGAGTGAAACACGTATGTCGTAGTCTTGTTTAGATACGATGCAGAAAGTCATAACTGAACTGATAAACACTACGAAGCACGGTTAACGATATACAGCTACACACAGCTACAGACAAGTCTCGACGGAGTTTAATAAATAAGAGCAAATTAAATATTTCAATATAGGATTCAATCAGTTTCTTGAAAAATGTTCACTCACCTCTTCTGCCAAACGACAAACTACTAACCGTTCTTTCTGGGGCAGTAAGTCTCGAATTTCAAACTATATTGCGTTTCTTATTCAAGCCCAATTTCCAATTAGTCCAAGCTCCAAGCCAATTGACTGACCGAGTCGTGGAAGAAAAGCCGAACTTATTCAAAGAATGATGATATGGTGTCACAACCAGCAATGAGGGAATTAGTAATGAATGGATTAACATTGGATTGCTTGCAAATTAGTTGGAGAAACATGTTGACGAGGAGTTCCAAATCTCCTTACAAAAATGGGATTTCTGGCAAACTAACAAATTGTTAATGGATTGGTTCAAAATATTTGTTTCATTTGCGAGTGTGCGAAACCAGAAAATAATAGAGAATGGACCCTTCTGTGGATAATAATACTTCCAGTTCATTGGAAAATATTTGGGTTGGAGTACCTTCGCTGTTAGCCGCCCCTTTGATCAGCATGCGGCCGTGCTAAAAATCCAGTTAATGCCACATCTTGCCTTGGAGCTCTTGTTGATGTAATAAGAGGTTACTAACTGTTTGTCCGAAATGTCATCAGCCGTTTTAAATCAAGGTGACCTTTTGTGACAGAATGGCATGATCCCACACAAGGCTGACTTTTGACTACCACTACATACTATATGATGGAATAAGAAATTGAAATACCAAGAAAAAGTTTAGCCAAATCTCGTAGTTATATATTATAACCAGGTGACGGCATTTTATATATGTATAGTATCTCGTTTTACCATTTTCTCAGCTCTTCACTCTGTTGAATTTATGTATCTCTTTCTCGTCACTTACAATTACTTTTTCTGTCCGTATCTATGTAATAATGGTAGGTAGTGCTTTATCGGACCAAGAATACTGGAACTTAAAGAATTGACGATCAGTAACTCTAATTTACCAAACTCCACGATTTGTTCGAGGAGTGGGGCGATGATGTAAATAGGGATTATGATTATACGTGTATGTACATAAGGATATTCTGTCGGAAAATCTCATCTTGACTTATCCCAAAACTTGGTCTTGGCTAGGGTCATGTGTGTCTGTGTCATGTTACATGTACTGCTAGTAAAATATTTTGGACGGCTAGGATGGGTTTTGTGGGTTGTATCTCATACGTTACGAGTGTTACGACCACCTAATACGTACGTCTCACCTTCAAGCATAATATCGCGACATAGTCATTGCCCGATATTCTCCGCCCCCAGTAATTATTTCGCAATTTTCGTTATCCTGATTCGCAATACTACAAACCCATCCCGTACTCTTTCTTTATGCTAGCTAAATAACCAATGTAGCTTTGATTCAATTGTCTGTTCTCTTCTCGACAAGTTAGCCCATGTCACTTACCTTTTACTTTTCAAATCAAATCAAGACTTTTCTTTCCTTCCTTCCTATATCCTATTATAGGCATAGGCATGCTGAAAATTACTTTAAATGCTAGCAAGAGCTTTTGAAAGTCTCGCCTTCAAGTAATCGTAAGTAATTACGGGGTTGCTAAATCACACGGCAAAACAGGTAAAGTAAGTAGGTTAGATTGATTTGAAGTCATTTGGTTCAATAGGATTAGTGATGTCAAGTAGAAGGTGGAGCTGGTCTTACATTGAAAAACATGTTTTGTTCGGAGATTTACTTACTACCTTACTCAACAACTCATGTGATGCAGCATATTATGACGATTTTGTAAATATAACGTGATAACGTCAAATCCTCCATCCATGGCAAGCTGGACTCCGGTTGGGCACGTAGTCACGTCTCCATAACCGCGCCTCCACTCCAACACTTTAAAACGGATTTAAAGAGCACCTGAGGATGAAAGACATGTGGAAATGTCATCATCATCATCATCATGTCGGTTAGCAGATTAAGTACATGCAACAGGTAAGCTATTTTTCCATTTACCCATATTTTAAGTCCAACGGGCGTAAGGGTGGTGTGGCAATCAAATGGGAATCAACAACAAGTTCAAATCTTACTTCAGATCCATCGCAGGTGGCACACCTTCGCCAATAATTTTTCCTTCTGGCACTGCAAGCTAATCCGGAGATTTTTTCGTGGAGTTTGGTGCCCTGGGGGTTGGGCTGGAGATTATGGAGTAAACATAAAAAATACCAGTTTATGCAACTACCTAGTTCCTATTTTAATCGAATTTATCAGACCGAGCGCGTTCGGAGTTTTTGAGGGTTTGTTCGGGACGGCGAAAATAATATCCTTAACCCTATCAAGCCCTGTTTGCAGTAGTTAAATACAGAAAATAAGATATTTCCTAAACCCAACGGTGTAATACTCCGTCATATCAACAAAAGAGCAACTAGCAAATGCTTTACAGTAATAAAGCATTGCAAACTTTTCGTATACTTTGTATTCCTAATTGGACAATGCTTCAACTGCTTCCTCCCCAGGTCCCAGCATCAGCAAGTTCATAGTCGACCATTGTTCTTTTGTGTGTGTGGTAGACCATCTGTCCAGGAGTACCCCTTTATGACCAAGTTTAACTAATGAAATAGAGTGATAGTAACATCATAATGTGATGATGACCTAATCCTGATGCCTTTACTACCCGTTTCCCCAAATAAGTTTAAAAAAAATAAAGTGTCAGCGTGGGATATGTAGATGTGCAAATAGCTAGATATTTCTTAAAACTGACAGCAATTAAAACGCGGTCTTGCGCAAGGCAATATTTGTTGTATTATATTTAACAGCGTAACAGCGTTAATAATACCAGCCAGAAGGGAATGCGGTCATCTCATGACTTTACGAATCACTATAATATAATATATATTCTGAATTGTGATGATGATGATGATGATATACTATAATGAATTTAAAATAAAATTGAATAAAACAAGGCAAATTAGAGTAAGGATGGTTGACAAAATGCGCTTCTGATTCTGATTTCACCTCTAGTGAATGAAACATATTTATGCACCACTTATCTTGCGACCTATCACTTCGAATACCTAATTTAACTTAATACCTACCTGGTCGCATCCATCCAGAGCATAGTACGTCTCCTATCCACCTACTTAATTATACAAGATTATCATTGACCTGTGACACAGGATAACGCGGTCAATGGGCTTTTGAAACCAAGATAGACGCTGGTGAGGGGTTTTTCCTTCAAAATCCTCGACCTTGGTAATATCATCATCATCAGATTTTCTATAGGTAAGCACAATTGCTAGTGCTAGCGTTGTTTTCATATGCTATAATTATGCGATACAGCAAATGTAGCATTAGAGATGTATTGATAGATGTGAAAAACCTTTATTAAACTGTGAGTTATTTTCCCTACTAATTAAATGGTTTTTGGGCGACATTTGAGGAAAAATTTTATTTTTATTTTTATGACGCTTATTGGTGGTTTATTG